>LUCG01225547.1:0-26013 GCA_001633085.1 Carthamus tinctorius
ATACTTTAAGGGATGTTTGGGATTATTCATTTAAAACAACTTATGTGCTATTTGTTTATAAATTTATGTGTGTTAAAACAAAATTTATAAAAAGTGTTTAGATTATCTTATGACGATAACAATTTAATAAGTTGATAAGTTGTTTTTAGAGGGTATTTTGGATGAACTAATTTATTGAAACGCTATTTGAAGTAGTGTTGAGAAGCTTTTGTTAATTTTATCAATTATATCATTCATTAATATCAACTATTATTAATTAAAAATAAAAATTAATTATTTACTATTATTAATATTNAAATTTAATTATACATAGCATATACTAATTATTGTTAATGCTATTAATTATAATATTATATATGTTAATAACTATTAATTATATAGTTATATTAACATGTTTGATTATCAAAAAATAAATATAACAATCTTTAAAATATTCCTACAAGTTATATAGAATTAAAACTATATTTTTTTCTTAGATAATATAAACATGCTAAAAATTTAGTAAGAATGTTCAATTTAGTTATTAATTATATATATTCTTTTAAAATTACTAATTATTTAAGATACGTAAAGTTAATCAATTTTATTTTTATCTTTATTACATATAATAGTAATTTAAATAATAAATTAATATAATTTTTTAAAGCAATTCCAAACACACCTAAAAATGATTTATACATATTGAAAATAACCATCCATCTATCACAAATTAATGAGACAGATAAATTTTCTAGAAATATAATACTTTAATAATAAGTAATTTAAAAGTAAAATTGTTATAACCACAAAAATAATGAAAAGTACTTTGTCATGCCATTTCCTTTACTCAATCCCCTATTTATACTTGACAATCAAAAAAGAATATATTTTTATACAAGTAACATATGTTTTAGTCCTTTTAACCTGTTTTGGTATAAATGAAACAAATTGAAAAGTTGTACAATTCACTTTAATATTTTTAATTCAATGACCAACTTAAAACTTTAAACAAAATTTCTTCCAGTACTATGGCGGATTGGTTATCGCTCTGGGGGTTCATAGCGCCCTAACCGAGTTCGAGCCTTCCCATACACATGCCTGGGGATATTTAAGTGGGGCCATGTTTAGCCCCCAAAATTGTCGGGGATTATTCGGGCTTTGGCCCAGACACCCTCCCAAAAAAAAAACTTTAAACAGAATTTAATGATCCCTATTCCCTACTATCATTTTTGTTATTCCTTCTGTTTGCACAAAAATTATCATCATAGTTTTACTTTTTGCACCCTGACCCATCTATATTCCCAACTTTTTGAGTAAACATAAAATTTATCATCACATATTCAAAGAGGCACTTGGTCCCAATAGTACCACCCCTTCTCAAGTACCTTTAGTTTTGGAATTCAAGCCTCATAACTCTAATAATAGCCAGGTGTGTGTGTGTGTGTGTGTGTTTGTGGGGGCATGGAGTGACCTGTGTTTTTGGAATGAAGAAGACCAATCAAACACATCATAAAAGTTAGATGAAATCTAAAAAGAAAATCTGACCAAATTAACTATTTTAAAATAAAAAATACAAGAGGTATGCGTTTCCAGAAAGGATCTTATTCTGGTGTGTAGCTCATTTGGCAAAGAAGCAAAGACGTTTTTGCCCCAATACAAGACAGATCTCCGATTCGATCCCCCCGCCCCCACCCCAAGTAGCCTTGATAGTTGCATAAGCCAAAAATGGCCCCTTGAAAGTGTCATTTGAGGCAAGTTCCATATGGGCCCGATTGAGGTTGCTGGTAATCACCGTTTTATCCAAATTAGCAAAAGACGTTACAAACGAGCATTTTGCAACTTACACATGTACTTTCCGAAAGACACATACCTTGGATATTTTTTTAAACAAAGAAGACGTTAGCCAAAACGTCAAGATGTTTGTCTAAAATGGCTGATTTGGTCGACAAATTCCTATCGAATTCCAAACAAAATTCCTAAATTAATCAAAAGAAAATGATGATCAACAACAAAAGATAACTAGTTTTTCAAATATATCGAAACCCATTAAATGAAACGATCTATTTTCTTTATTTCGTTTGCTATATTTCCAACCGATCCGAACAACACGAAAAGTGGTTGTTATTTTATCTTCATGACCACAATACTTATTCTTGACAATTTCCCTATGAACCCACTTCACACTAATAATAACTAATTCCATACCCTTATAATTTACCATAAAAAACATGTCCCCAAAGGCCTCAAAAAGTGGTACTACTCCTACTCCATGCAGGCTTTTGGGTTTCAACTGGCAATTGCTATCTGCAATGCAAACAAAGATTGAAAATGGAAGCTGCTTCATATACTTGATGAATCACAAAACCGAATCAAGCCAAGAGCTACTAACCAACCGAAAAACAGCTATGATTTACATGAACCCATCTTGCAGATCTTCAAATTTCATCTTTTTTATAACCCGTAATACCGTATTGCATTTCCAAGCAATGAATACAGCCAAAAAACACTTCTTGAGCGTGATCGGTCATCTTGGGTCTTCGTTCATTCTTTATCTGTAAACCAAAAGAAATATGATTTATAAGTTCCTTTAAGTAATGAAGATGAGAAAACGTGTGGGAGCGGAACTAACATCTACATAACATAGCAGTGGCTGAAATGGACAGCCGAACATGAACCAGCCTGCTTAACATCGCTAGCCAAACCCAAAACCTTCACTAGCTTCGTGGATAGCAAGTAGTAATCGTTCCTGAAGCTGTTCCTTTGACGGGTATTCAGGAAGATCTATTTGGTTGAAACTGTGAAGAAAAAAATAGACGTAAATAAACCAAACCTAATGCTCGAGTCACGTCTAACAAAAATAAAAATTAAAAAAAAAACAAACCAGGTATGAGCTGATGGCAGCCTCTCGGGACCTCCGTAAGCTTTGTGAATTTGAAATCTTTGTGGACCAGATATACCTTGCAACGCTTTAAAACCTTCCAAAGGAACCTAAGTAATACATACATGTATGAGGTTAATGATTCAATAAAATAAGGGCCTGTTGGTTAACTCTACATGACTGTCTGGTAGTGGCTTAACATGTAAAAAGTGGCTTATTCAGTAAGCATCTACGGAGAGCTTTATGCAGAAATCCACGTTTTTTTCCAAACCTACCCCTCCCAATTGAAAAACAGGCTCTTTCCATTTATAAAAAACCTTCTTAATTTGTATGGACAGATTAATCCACAGACTTCATACAAGTACCTAAAGGAAAACCAATTACCAAATAATTGTCCATTTTCAAAAGTAACAGCGTACTTTCCAATTGCATCATTAACTACGAGATGAAAAATTCTTTACTCCATCTCTCATCAAGGGTAAAATCGTCATTTAATTGAAAAGAATAACGATCATACATTCCTAAAACCGCATGCCTTCTTTATTGTGAACATTTATTTTGGGAAAGAGGTAGGGGTGTAAACGAGCCGAGCCGAGCCGAGCTCGTTTAAGTTCATAAAGCTCGAGCTCAGCTTGTTTCGAGCCTTATGTATCAAGCTCGAGCTCGGCTCGTCAAAAAATTAGCAGCCTCTAGCTCGGCTCGTTTGTCAGATGAGCCTAAGCTCGGCTCGAGCTCGACTAGTTTACCTGTAAAAGCTCGAGCTCCTCCTTTATACTTTTTGGGATCGTTTATTATTTATACAACTATAGTATCTATTGTTTAATGCACATTTATATTATAAATTAACTAGGCTCGTAAGCCTAATCGAGCTAAGTTATAAAGGCTCCAGCTTGGCTCGGGTTGTTTAACTCGAGCTCAAATCTAGCTTTTAAGGAGTCGATCACGAGCAGCTCGGCTCGCTTACACCTCTAGACAAAGGGAGTATGATACTAGCATATGACAAATTATTAGTAACTAATATATCATCTTAAACTTTACCTATACAAGATTTTTGGTAGTAATTACACCATACCTTTGATGTACCCGTCACAAATTGAAGTAATCTCGCTCTGTCTTCCTTGTTAAATGCTTTCACAACCTCCCAAAACCACACAACAACATTAGAACCAACAGTGTATCCTGTATATTCAGTGTTGGCCTTCAGATCATCCACTGCAATAACAAGAGGTTATCTTAATAACTTAAAAATACAAATTACCACATGTTTTAAATGCACAAGTAAGCAAACTCACAATCGATTTCCGGAAGTCCACTGATCAGCAGCTCAAGCTCTTTATCGTTGAAAATAGAAATGAGGTCACGCGGTATCAACTCGTTAAAACCCTCCAAAAAGGAATTAATTTGAGGTCGTATCGCATTTGTTAGTTTATGTTCAGCAACAAGATCCACATACTCATGCTTTGTTTCTTCCGTTACCCTTATATTCCGCCCACCCGGTTTGAGCTCGTAATCAGTAACCTTTTTTCCCATATAAAAAATAAACCAACCATCAATCCAGAAGAGAATAGTCCGACCAAATTTCAATTTTCGAATTAACGACGATTTTGTTAGTAGAATAAGAATTTCTATATGATTCTAGAACTTCAAATGGATACAGTACTCCTTACATACCTCTGTTTTCTCATAGAGAATGTGCTTTTCTTCATCGGCATCCATGCTAAATGTCAGGTCCAGTATATCACTTACATCGTTCTGATACAAGAAACCGTGGTGGTAAAAAAAAGTATAATGAAGGAATAGGTACTCTAAAAGTAGAAAAAGTCTATGCTATTAATATCGCTGATATATCAGATATTGGACCTACATAAAATATCGGTATAGCACACCGATTTTTTTAAACAATTACTGGGCTTTTATATATTTATTTGGGTCTTTTTTAATGATGCTAGATTAGTGTAAGTTAGGTTTCCATCTTCTAGCTATCCAGTCGACGCCTTCTTCTACTCGACTTCAATAGTTATTGGTTTATGAACACTTGTTCTATCTTGTTTTGTGAAACTTGTTTTAGTTGATGTTTTGATGTTGAAACTATATTTTTAATTAATGCATATGGTATGTTTATGGATGCATATATATATATATATACACACACACACACATACATACATACATACAATTCTAAGAAATATTATACGAGCCGCTATTTTTGGACCGCATACCACCAATATATCACTGATATAACCGATATTTTGTATTTTGACCAATGTAGCAGCATAAAAACCACATTAATATAAAAGTATAAACCATATCTTCGAGCATACTTACCTCCAACAACCACTTCAAGTTCTTGTAATAATCAGGATCAACAGCCTCTATATCATGATATGTTACTTTCACACCAAGGATATGTTTATAAAAGGATCGGGTGAAGTAAACATCTAACAGTTGCCCATCAAACAGAGCTTTAGCAACCTGTAAAGGGAAATTAGAACCTCATTGTACAGCAATGGAAAGGATTAAGTTTTATTAAATTTAAAAAATACAAATAAAGAAGGCTTCTTTGGGAGTTACCACACGGCCGACAAATTTGAAGTAAGAAAGATGCTCTGTCTGATAAACAGAGTTAGGGTTCGGCTGGAAGGTTGCATTGTTTCCTCCGGTTGTAAAAAGTAAAGCTCCTTTGTCGAATATTACCCTCGACAACAATTGATACCATTCTCTCGTCAAACCACCACCATCAATACCCTCTTCACCTTGAAAATGAACATTTAAACGACCTTTTAAGTCCTGAGTGGGCCGCATCCGCAACTGATTGTAGGAATCTTCTAGAACATACGCCCGTCGAACACTTACCCGCAACGGTCCAGTTAAGTGTCGATCATGCTGCTGCCTGATTCTAGAGCGGAAATAAGACCTTTTGTTGTCGAAGTCAATTAACCTCGGTGCTTTCAGCATCATAGAAAGTGACTTCTCCAACAAACCAGGGTTTTGCCTGACAAAAGCATTCAAAAGCCGCCGATGCTTCTCAGCGAACCTCGCAAACGGCACAGCACCATCAATCCTCGCCCCACTTGGCGATGAATTTCCAGAAAACTCCTTCACTTCCGTTGCGGTTGCATACACATCATCTTGCTGCAGAACTGAACTGTTTGCTTGAAGCTTTTCACAGAGGACCAAAAAGGCCTCGATGAAAGGCAAAAGCCTTTGAGTTCCCGGAGGAAGAGGGGACGAAGAGCCCTGAACATGCTCGCCCGCATTGGCATTCGACATAACCGAAGAAAACGAGCTTTGTGTCAGCTGCGTTTCCGTCACACCTATACAATTGCTCAATTCTTGCCACAAAGGCTCAAGTGAAACGTTTAATTTCCACATGGTAACATGCTCGTGATTGTCATCGTTTTTCACACCCTTACCGCTATCAACACCAGATACAGTGAGAGAGCTAAGCGTCTGCAGGATTCTTAATACAGCAGCCCCAGCCATGGATCCAGCACTCAGACCCAGCATTTGAGTGTCTCTCAGCGTGATGAGTTCCCGAATGGCTGAACCACTTAGACTATAAGCTAAATCTGAAAGCTCTACAATGAAGAATTTTCTATGCGAAGAAGCAACCGAGGCCAACTTCTTCAGAACTTCCCCGGTAAGAAGGTAAACTTTATCTGATAGCCTAGTAGACAAATTAATCAGGTGTCAACTTTTCAAGTAAAGCAACAGATAACAATTAAGCAGTTAAAATGGGGGCCAATTAATCCTTCTAATCAAAATGCAAAATATAAGCACACAAAAGTGCAATTAGAGGGTAAAATAATAATTAAAAAAAGGTTCATTTTGTAAGGAAATGCTCATTTCAAAACAAATAGTGGAACCAATCAGAAAAATTCAGAACTGGATCATAAATATTACCCCTCATGGCCAAGAAGGCTGCATAGATTATGTAGATCAGTCTGTGGTAGCTTCATGAAGATGTCATACATGTTGATGCTTTTCTTGTCATCTGACGTAGATAATCCATCACTGACACTTTTATCGTTCTGACTAGGTTCACCTCCTGCGGAGAAAGAATCTCCCTGAGGATGATCAGCAGCTTCATTGGCAGGCAGATCTTGGGAACTGGTTACGACTTGTTCAGCATGCGGTTGGCAATCTAACTTTGAAGCAGCGGTGTATACAACCACTTGAAGCAGACCCATAACCTGCAACACATGAATACAAATACAACAGTACAAAATCAGAACAAGTGAAATCCCGAAAGATAACAGCAATATACATGGACCAGAATACCTGTTCGAGAAGAGCAATACTGCGAAGGAAAAGCGGCTGATTCAACAGCTTTACAAACAATAATATTGGAATATCACCCTCCAATCCAACAGGATGAGAAATGTCTCCTCCTTCAACAACCTTTTCTTTTCCCTTATCATTCTTCCTATCGTGGTAATTGAGATTCAAGGACTCCACAACAAGTGAAGAATCAAAGTAGAACAATAAATTAGCAACAGAAGAATGATTCGTAGCCAAGTACGTCAAAATCTCAAGGACCCGACGCAGTACTAGAGGTGGGAGACCTGTAAATGAACAACTCTTTAGCATCAACATGAACAAATATCCAAACTTTCAAACAAAAATGAAGTCATGTTAAAAAGAAACAATACCATCTAAGAGCTGTGATCGGCCATAAACAACGTTAGACAGACACCCATAAAGCCTCTGAGAATTTACTATTGTCAATCCACCTACAGGGCCTTCAGCTTCCATCTTGATCATCTCCAGCAGCAAATAAACAAGGATTGCCCTTGTACGACTATGAGCCGATAAGTTCAGGAAAAGTCTTTGCAGAAGGCCTTTCCCAAGGGGCTGACAGCAAGAAATGAAAATGGTGAATCTTTAAATCGAATGTGTTTTCTATATATTTCAAAGCTAATAACCTAAATCTCAACTGGGATCATGTAATGAAGCTTTCCTCAAGATCAAGATGAGCTCACAACCAAAGTTGTCGGGGATATTTCATTCCTCAATTGCAACTTTAGTCACCATGATATGATTGTAAGTGGACATGGGACACACATGAAGAGGGAGAAGCAAAAGAAAGAACTTCAACTATAAAAATGATATAAGATATTGTATTCGCGAATTGATTTTGCAACCAAAAAAAAATCAGTTGTTTTTTTCAAATGGTATTAGGTTAACTTAATGATCTTAAAAGGCTCAAAAACACAATAGAAAGAAGGTTAGATGATGTCGTAAGCTTATTCAGCATCCATCACCATCAATGTATTGACTAGCTATTCTTTCATAATAGTTCACTTGATAGTTCGAGTACAATACAATTAATAAAGACATTTACTTAGAAAAACTCAAATACCAATTAAGGGACTAGATGGAGCAATTATTACCTGCGCTAGTCGTAGAAGCCTGATCAACGCTTTCAATGCACCAGGATCTAAAAGCGGCTCCCCCTCAACTTCCTTCATTTTCAAACTTTCTAGAACAGCAGAAGATGTTCTTCGTCCTATTGTAACACCAACACCCCTATCTATTACTGTCTGCCTATCAAATCCCAATCTGTTCCTCCGATTATCCAATCTGTGGCTACTTCCAAACAAGCTACGAGCCTGATAGTGACTCATAGCTCTATCCCTGAGCATTTGTGCTTCAGCAAGCAACGGAGAGGGCAGTGCTGAAAGAACTGCCTCTGAAGACGTCAATAGCACCTACAAACAAGAAACAACAAGTAAGCATACTAACATAAGTGTAAGGTCCTGGAGTTCAGGATGCAAACCTCTTCGCGCAAGTCAGCTGGAAAAGTAGCTATAATTGAAGCATTATCCATATCCACAGGTTGCCCTTCAGCCTGATGTGCAACCCTCTGAGCACGTTGTTGCGCTAAAACCTCGGCTTGGATGTCTGGAGGAAGAGCTGCTAAAAACTCTGGATCAATATCTTCAGCTGTAGGAGGAGCAGGTGCAGAGACAGGAGCCGGGGAAGATTGAGCTTGTTGTGAAGCTAGTACTTCTGCCCTCAGATCTGCAGGTAGTGCCTCCAAAAAGGTTGGATCTATGCCATTTGCATTTGGGGCTACAACAGTTGCATCAGTTTCATCTGATTGACCAGTTTGACCATTATCCTGGGCAATCTGAGTGGTCTGTCCAGATGATGACTCCTCTATGACAGCAATCGAAGGCAAGGGATCCCCTCCTTGATTTGCTTCGGAATCAGCATTCATATCAACATCGGAATTTCCAGCAACTATAGCATGATGATCACCAGGATTAGGCACATTATCAGTAGCAATTACCAGATGATTACTAGCATCATATTCAGTTGCTGACACCTCCTGAAAAAAGATCAGCACATTATGTATATAAATGCATCAGAGAACTCAACCAAAAATAAAATAAACTCCTATGACAAACAAAGTAATAATAAGCTCTACCTGAAGCTCATTCAGACTTCCATTTCCTTCACCAGTTTCCATGTTATCATGACCATCGAGTGCATCATTTACAACATCAGCGCAGGGCCCTCGTGCTTGTTGTTCTCCCGTTTGTTCCACAACCATATTAGGCTGAACTTCTTCCTGACTGGCAACATTTTCAACCATTTCATTAAGCTCCTGATGGAGAATATTTTGATCACCATGCCGCCCTACATTCTGCTGAGCATCATTATCGACACCTTCTGCTGCCAACTGATTATCAATGCCTAAGGGGGAATCCGATTGTTTCCCTAAAGATCCCGAATTAAGAGAATGCCTTTCAGCAGAACTGGATGGAGCAATACTTCGTAACTGAGACATGAACTGCTCTTCTACAGCTTGTGCAATAGCAGCAGCCTGACCACCTGCTTGTGGTTGCCCATCATCAGTCCACCGGCCATCTCCTGGTCTTCTTCGTCCAGATGCACGCAGTGACTCCAAACCCACAGAAAAATCAGCCAGTGGTGGCGGTGCTGCACCTCCAACTCTGTCACCGAACACGGTAGATTGTGCATGATCGAACGGAAGAACAGGAGCATCAAACATATAGAAATGAGCAACATCAAAGGTCCCACCAGACAACGATTCTAAATCCCGAGACGAGTTGCCACCTGATGACCACATTGAACCCAAGCCACCGGACTGTGATGGTCTCAATAGAAGAGGATGCTGCAGACCATTCCCCTCTGTACCAGACCTCTCAAATGAGGTTCTACTCTGCTGACGGCGGCCATCAAAACCTAGAGGTCTTCGAAGGCCAAAAAGGTCATCAACATTCACCCCTTCAAAGGGCTCTGTATCAATGTCCATAAGTCCACTTTCGGCGCCTGGTTGCCCAAGTACCCCATCAAGGGCCTCTCTCCATCTTACCTCAATAACACGATTTTCATGGTAATCATCCTCCTCTTCATCAACCATGTCATCATTGTATTCATCTCCCAAGCCAGTTTCATCATGGTCCTCCCCATCTGTGTCAGCTAGGGACATCAAAACATTACCATCCTCAGCTATATCCTCATCCTCGTCATCACCATCATCCTCATCCTCATCATCCTCACCATCATCTCCCAAGTCATCATCTTCATCACCCGTATTATCGCCTCCCCTATTCTCAACATGAAAAGTCATCTCAATTTGATCAGAATCCCGTAAAACACCGCCAGCTTCCATCTCTTCATGCATGAAACTCATCCCCAGATCCACAGAATGGTTTGCATTCTCTGTTTCCTCCATTTCATTTCTCAACTCCTGCTCTGCCGGCTGGTTTATATTTAATTGGTGACCGCCTTCATCCTGAGTTGTTTCTTCATGATGTTGCTCAGCATCATCAGTGCCTGTGATCTCATGTTGATTACTGCTATGATTACTCACTGGTATCTGATCAACTGAAGGATTAACCATCTGATTATCAGATCTCGTGCTCAAACTAACAGGCTTTTTCTTGTTGGCCAAATTGGATAATGTAAGTTGCTCCACAGCATTGGCAGCCCGTGTTAAGCCCTCCAAAGCTTTGAGAATGACATTTACAACTTTGGGGGAATCAGGATGGTCTAAATCTAGCACTTGAAGAATGCTTGATAGGCATGGAATCATTCCTCCATCAATCATTCCTTTAGCTATATCTGGAGAGCATCCAGAACCAGGTACATTGCTGGAGGATGAATTTTTTGACAAAAGTGAATAAACTAAATCAACAAAAGCAGTGACCTTTTTATCAGGCAGTAAACTGTGCTTAGATGAATTGCTGGCCGAGTTTGCAAGCGAAGACAAAGCTTTAACAAGTACATTTATGACACGCCTACGCCCTTCGCTTGAGCGACCACATAAAACCACCAAAAACCACGAAGCTTTTTCTGATAATTTCCCTCTCCATTCATCTGATCCAGTCCCAGAAGTCTTATCCATACAAGGATGTAGAAGTCGATGCATAACATGATGCACTATCCCACCATGTCCAGGATATTCCAGCTGATTATGTCCTCGAAGTTGACACATCTCCAGATCACGTTTCAGAATTATTCCAACTGCATGTACATACATCAGAAGAATATCACTCAGCAACTTGAGGACAAAAGTCACCTTAGCTAGCTCTGCTGATCTTTCTGAAAGACTGTCCGATTCTTTCTTCGTATCATCCACCTTCGTTTTACCTTTGTTGGCAGCAGACGCGTCTACATCCATGGCATTAGAAGACCTAGTGCAATCTTCCTCAGGATTCGATGACGAATATTTAATTACAATTTCAAGCAGGTGATCAACAACCTGGGTGAGATTAGCAGGAATCTTCTTCTGGCCCTTCCCGGACTTCGTTGGCCCATCTTGAGATTTATTTTCTGGTACACGAGCACTATCAGTAGAAGATGTTCCAATTTCAACACCGGGTGCTTTTGATTTCTCCTTCTCTTTCTCCTTTTCCTTGGATAATACAACAGTTCTCCCTCCAGTCGTTTCCACTTGACATACGCCTATTGCCGCTTTCATGAAGACCTCGGGATCTCTGGAAATAAGAGGAGCCACGGATGTCAAAAATACTCGTGGAGGAACACGACCAGCATGACGGCTGCCACTTAAAGCTTGCCGTATCTCCAACTCCATTGCTGTTTGCAGTGTCTGAGGATCTTCAATGAGATGTCGAACAATAGCAGAAGCGACCGTGTCATATCCAGGGAAAAAGGAAGTCTTCGGTATACTGAAAAGATCAATCATATATCCATTTTCAAGAAACTGCAAAGCCAGGGCGTGTGTTTTTGTCAAGCGAGCACATAACAAAAGAGCTGCCTGCATGACCATAGAAGGGACGGGTCGTTTGATCAGATTACAGGCAATAGTCAGTACCCTGTTACCCTCTTCAACAGTCAAATAACCAGTAGATTTTCCGAATATCTTTTCAAATGCACTGCCATTTTCTTTATCCACACTAACTGGAGTAGATTTCTCTTCTATGCCTGTCTGAAGAACTGAAAGCGAAGGTTGTTCTTGCTTCGAATCAGGTAAAGATTCTGCTTCTGTACCTTCTTTACTGTCACAAGAGAATTTGGGCCTCGATTGCAACAAATTGTCCAAGATAAGGAGCAGAGCACTAATGCATTTTGGTACCAAAAGCTCATCTTCTGACCCGGTTCCTACCAAGAACTTCATCAAGATATCAATTGTCACGGAAACAATGCCATTCTTCACGGCAATTTCTCTAGTGGTAACATCTTCAGCAAGAAGCAATGCCAATGTGTGTGATATCATACCAAGTGTACTGGTTTCCTTTGAAGCCTCGAGGGGGCAAAGTTTCAGCTGTTGAACAAGATATGATATCACTTTTGGGCGATCTTCTCCTTTATTCCTACTGCAGAAGGTGACAAGCAAATCTGTCAAGGGGAAAGCCATTGAGTCACTACTTTGAAACAATTTCATCGTCGTATCAAGAATGGCATCTATAGGCGGTGTCTTTACTTCTGCCTCTTCTGTTTGGACATCAGCCAGTTTTTCTATGTTATCTACTTTAGCAGTCTCTGACGAGTTTCCTAGAGATAAAGCAAGTGCTCTTGCCAATTCATCATCTTCCTGCACAGGATCTTCGGCATGACTGAACAACCACTCCATGGCCATCTCAACACTATTTGTTTCAACACGTCTTAATGCCTCCTCTGCCCTTGCCCTGGTAAATCCCATCTCCACAATGGTAGAAATAGTGGATTCATCAGGTGGAGGGGGTATGAAACTCTGGTTAGCGCCCCCAGACCCATTACTTCGACTTCGTTTTGCATCACCAACACCACAGTATATTTGAGTGACAAGTGTGGCAATTGTAGTAATGAATCCTGGATTACAACTGGGAAACATAGGGTGATTCCAGACAGGAAGTATGACATCCAGAACCTGAGACTGTAGCATACGAACAAACACTTCGGGATCTCGAGGGACAGGAAACAACCCAATTGACAAGCCAACAGCTACAGGCTGTACAAGCAACTGAGCTTGAAATGTGGAGGATGGAGACACAAGATAGGTAGAGTTAACAAAAAACTCTAGAAGACGACAGTAGCTTTGTAGCGTGTCAAGTAACCACGTACTCTGAGACGATTTACTTCCTTCACTCTTTTCATGATCAACACTAGATGTCGAAGCAAAATTAGGGAACGTCCATAGCAACTGACTTGTAGCTTCAAAAGTGTTGAGTAACTCCTTGAAGGTTCCCTGGACATAGAAGTTATTTATCATCATTGTATAGCAGATACGGCGCCTACTATCAAAGGTTAGTGCCGCCATGTGATCCACAACCTTTCCAAGATATCGGCACTTCACTGACAATGATGTATCAAGACCAGAACCCACATTGTACCCTGGAAAACCAAGTGCCTCAAGAAAAACCTTTGCTAGTGCAGTCCCAATGTTCTTTGAAGCTGTACTTAGTGACCCAGCTTCAGTCCTCCGGCGATTAGATGACGGAAATCCTTTTACAACAGTCGCAAAGAAAGAGCGTATGGTAGAAGCAAGTTTGTTAAGGTTTTCCATAACAAGAACCTCAGGGCTTTTTTTCTTCACGTCCTGGGAAGAACTCATTTCAGTGTTCCTCACAGAGGCTTCAGGATCAATATGTAATGCATCAAGATGCCTACTAGTTCTTCCTCCTCTTATACGAGCTAATCCATGTCGACTGCGCCGACTGAAGCCTTCACCAGATCTAACAACCGAAACAAAGTCACGCTCTAATCCCCAATGGGGGTGTGAACTATTCCGAACAGAAACAGGGTTCATATATCTCACCACCGGCATGCTCGCATCATCATCACTTTCCCTTTCAACAGTATTACTTGCAGCAGTGGCAGTATCAGCATTACCACCAACAGCAGCATTAACTTTTTCTGTCTCTACGTCACTATGCTTCTCATCCACTTTAGAATCACAACACATAGAAACTTGCCAGAGTATTTCTCTATAAGCAACTCCAAGATCTCTCAACACATCCGCCTCAGAAGTTCCCAGTTCAGACACAAGATTAGTAGTCCCCTTCGACAAAGAATTTGAAAAAGACAATATACCTTCAAGACTACAAAGGCACCTTAATACCTTTGTCCTTTTAACCTCCTCTACTAGCAGAAGCTGCATACCACCAAGAGAAGCCAACAACTCATTTGTTGATTTCAAATGTTCTTTCAAGAAAAGACATAATGCTCTAGCAAGGGATGCAGAATGATGTGGAGAGAAGCTCTTAAAGGCAACAGATATGCTCTGTCCAACAGAAACTGAGGAAGGCATCAGAGACAAAGTAAATAACTGCAGAACAGCTTCAATTCCCTTTTTCTCAACAAACATACGGCATGTGTCAGAATTTTGAAGAATCGTTTCGAGCAGACGAGCAACATTGCTAACACAATCAGGGAGAAATGACTCAACATTCAACAAGGATGTATCAGAAGATGGCTCAGAATGGTTCTCAGGATTTTGAATCTTGCTGGACTCCACCAAGTCAGGGCCATCCCCCAACTTATCAAGAACATCGGTATCCATTGGAATAGCAGAGGAGCTTGGAGTTTCACTAGTGGAGGAAGCAGGTTCAGGTTCCGGTTCAGATCCGATCTTTTCAATGGTTTTCAAAATCTCAATCAACATATCTACCCCAAGCCCACGTAGTGAAGAAGCATGTCTCATTAACTCATCCAGACCACTAGACAGAGAACTTGGAGTATCACCCATAAGGGCACGTAGATACATTCTTGATGTAAATATTTTCACAAAGCACCTCAAAGCATTACGATCTTTCACCGCCTGGAGGCCATTATTACTAAGGCACAAGGCATCCAAACACTGAGGTATGCACGTTATCGCTTCAGCAGAGCAGAGCACATTATCCATTATAGCATCTAAAAATGCGGATGGAAGGCCAGCTTCTTCTAAGATCGAATAACAAGTAGGATCTTTGTGGATGAGATCACTCATGACGATTGCTGCCAGTGAAAACATGCCACCACCAAAATCTTTTGCCTTTCTGAAGATGACGTATAAGCAATGTGGCAACAAACTTTCTTCGGAACCATAAACACGAGCAGTGGTTCCAGGAGCATATGTTCCAAGGGATATAGCCCGCAGTAAAGCTTTCATCAGAGACCTCCGGTGGTATGACACCAACGCTTCAGAATAAAGAGGTTGCATACTTTCCAGTTCAGAAGATGTACCAGCAACAACTTGACTATTGCAACATTCAGAACTATCCATCTCAACAGATGGGCCTTCTTGCTTTGAGACATTTTCAACATGAGAAACTTCTACCTTCAGTCGAAAAATTGTATCATCTAATCCTCCCAGGTCTCGAAATAAAGCAGCAGCTGGATTGCTGTAATCCATAAATGCTTCTAAAACATGTACACATGTGCTGACCAAATGCAGATGTTGAGGATCTGTGTTTTTAAGAAGAGGCAGAAGGGTCGGTATAAAACCTGATTCACGCATGGCAGAACAGCCAGATGAGGACGAAACTAAAACAGTGACCAATGATAGCAGAGCCTCAGCAAAGAGCACAGAACATTTAGATGATTTACTAACCACAGCATCTATAGCCTTCTGCATGAGGCTGGATAGGATGCCACGGTGCCCACCAGAAGTTACAGCAGACAACACTTTTGGCTGGCGAGAGCGATCTTGACAAAGAGCAACCAATGAAAACAGACTTAATATTCGAATTTTTTCTGGGACTGCATCTTCATAGCTCAACAGAGTAACTAATTCATTGATGAACTCAGGCTCAGTGTTAAAAAAGGAGACCAGATCATCAGTGTCACCACATGCTTGAACAAGAAATACAAATGCATGCAAGCGAATACACGTATACTGTTGTCGGCCAGCAACGGAGCTGAAAGCTCTTGCAAAACGTAATTTTGTCAAAAGTGAGAATCTTAAATCACGAGGTACTTTATACTCTTCAACTAACTTGAGCAAGAGTTCTTTATCAGAGTCTTCACAAGTATTGACATTAGGCAAATGGATAATCTGTAAACCTTGGGTTGACTGTTCTGCAGCTATGTCTTCCTTCAACGACTCGTTCACCGAATAAAACTCAAAATGGAGGGTATTACCCAACTCCTGAGTTACTGGGTCAGAAACATCCTCTACGGCACAAGCAACCAACCCAAGTCCTTCATCCTTCCCACCCCAACCTTGTGCAAAAGCAAAAAGCTTTGAATTTAGAGATGTATCTCTTATAACATGTTTTCCAACTGATTTCCTTAAGAAAGATGATAAAGCTTGTAGACAGGCTTCAACCACGTCCGCATCAGTGGAAGCGAGCAGAGAAGAAAGATGATGCTGCATGATATAAATCCAGGATTAGGAAAGAACACCAAGCAACGTAGATAGAAGAAAAAAAATCAAGATGCAAAAGTTAGGGACAATCAATTATAAAAAGGAACTTTACCTCATAGGAACTATAGAAGTGCTTATTTGTGCAGTTGTCCAAAATTATCCTAACAACACGCAAAATCTGCAGTACAGCCTCTCTAGGGAAGGGAGGATCAAGCGCCAAGAAATCATCCTCAACTTGCAAATCCTTCCTTGGTTTTACGTATTTCTCAAGAAAAGTATCAAAGTGGTTAAATAGATCAACCCAGTGATGGAAGTCTCCCTGTATCAACAACAATCATTGCCATCAACCCAGATATAACCAGAACTTATATGACAAATCATATAGCATTGTAAAGGTACCTTGTCAAAGTCCCAGAAGAAGCTTTTCAAGGGCTCTTCAATACTTTCAAGCGGAGCAGCAACTACACCATCGATGAAGGACCTAATTTTGGGAGGCTGATACACAATAAAGAGGAACATATAACATGTATCATTGAGGATTGAACATATCAAACTACGCTGAATTCAAACTCCAATAACATGATATCAGCAAAACAGAAATTACTCTGGCAACTTTACGCAAGGCACAGTTTGTTTTTTGGGGGTGATAGTGGAAAAGTTGATCCAAAAACATTATTGGGAGATTGAACATATCAGTAATTTGAAGAAAACAAACAGCGATACCTCACATAATAGCATGATTTAAAAACACAACGAAAACGAATGCCAAGCTTCCAGATTGTCTGGCTCTCATATAGCAAGTTCATACAACTACACTTACTTCCAAAACAAGTGTCCCAAAAAAAATCCCTTGTTCTATTCCTCCTTTCAAATTCAATTATATGCATGGAGTTTGAAGTATTACACCAATTCAAATCATCATTCATCAATCATCCATGGATAAAAACATAAACTTGCTAGTGATGACATAAAGTGAATAATAAACCCTAAACTAATAACACACTCCACCATACAACTTCCAATAAAAAAACAAACAGTAAACAAGTGCACTAACCACTTCTGATGCCCCCCTCCTCCTCCGCAACTTCATCCTGAAATCAAAAGCATTGGCCACAAAAACACAGCCGATGAAATCGTTGATCGTACGATTAGTATCACCTGTAACCAATTGGCATCAAATAAAATCGATCAGATTATGGAGAATTAAGAAAGAAAGAAAAAAATCAACCACGGAATGGTTGGATTTCAAGGGTTTTTGAGAAAGTAATTGTGTGATTTTTATAGATTAGGGTATTATGATGAAATTGAAATTGAGATTGAGAGATTGAAAGATAAAGAAAGGGATCGAAAAAAGAGGGAAGAACACATAAGAAGAAGAATTACTCTCTCAAGCAAGAAGCTTTACACTGTCTTCTTCCCCAAACGATTTACACAGAAGGAGACTTGTGTATATTTCTCTACTTATTTTTTTTTCTTTTTTGTATTTTATTTTCAAAGGTATAAATCTTTTTAAACTTTATAAAGATAATGATAATCAACAAATAAAAATCATTAAATAAAAGATAATCTTTTCAGTTATACTAATCTATAGATGTTATACTATACTCTAGTGGTAGATCGAAGATAATAGGTGATTGAGGAACACACTTACGAATATAAAAAAGTATCTGAAGTTGGATAAGTTGTTGTTACCATATGAGGTTTGGGTTAGACTGTTTTGGGTTATTCTGTTTTCGGGTTATTTGAGGAATGTCGCTAATGGTAACGGATGATACATAATCTAACAAAAATTTAACAAGTGTGTCAAATGAAACGTTCAAATTTAAGTATTGAAATCATTCGGGAACACTGAGAATTCTCGAGGATTATGACATCAGATGTTGATGAGTGAGTCGTTGGAAGTTATCTGTGGCAGAGTTTTAACGGAATCAGAAACATATCAAATATCAAAGATAAATAAAATCCGCATCTTTATGTAAACAATGAATAGAGATAAAATCATAAAATAATATTGAAAACTTTACTTGTGAAGGTAGCCAAATGAACAAAGGGGGGTTTGGGGATTATGGAAAATTAAGGTGAAATAAAAGAAGTTATTGCTCTTCATTTGGCTTGTTTGTTGGGGGCAAGTGACTACTATTGAACAAGTTATCAAAGGTAGGTTCCCATGCTTTAGCATATTATAAAGCATTTAAATAAAATTTTATAAACAACTTGTTTAATAGTAGTACTTATCAAATGTATACATCTTAAATTTCATGTTTACATGTAATTATTGCATACATACAAGTTTTTAAATCTTTTTAAACTTCACAAAACTAATTTGATAATCTGGTGGTAAACATTTTCAAATACAAGATAACCATTGAGTTTTATTCCTACAACATATAGTATTATGTTATTATCTTTATAAGGAAACACAATATATTTTTCTTTTTCTTCTTGTCAGCGTTGATAACCTTTATGATCACGAAAATGATACAATGTACAAGTCTATCCATGACCAGCTCAAACCTCCACCATCTTAGCCAAAAACCTTTCCAAGGTTATGGGATTAAGCCAACAACTATGGAATGACAAATGTATAAGACAAGTAGATATAATCGGAAAATGGATCCATTTACACATATAGAATAAGGAGAAGGTTGCATGTTTGATTTGCAGACCTAAATGAAACTTGATTTGCTCTAAAAGAAAGGATCTCGGTTGTGCAAGGAATGGAAAACACGATTGTCGATGTAATGCATCTAAAGGCAACGACGACTTTGTTGCATGATATTGATATCAATATGATCCAAGATGACAATAAGGGGTGAGTTGATTCAGGTGTTATAAGACCTGTATGCAAGGATAAAGCATACTTCAAGTCTTCAACACATATGAATGCGTAGAAGATTCTAATTTTCTCTGCTTTGAAAACAAGTCTTAACAAGGAAGTGGAATACTACGATTTACCTATAGAAAGAAAATGTCTTACCTTAAATGACATATAGCATGCTCTTGATTTGAACAAGAATCTAACATTGTATTAAAATGTGTTAACAAATGTATGAGGTCGTTAACTGTGTACTGTCTAAAAATAGGGTATTTGTAAGCAAGGGTTATCCCATGGTGGTATGTTTAAGTTGAACATTGTTATCAATAGTATGATGGTTGCTTTTGTTTATGTCTTTGATGTTATTGACACTTTTATTGTTATGACATAATCAATTAGACATTTTTTTTTTCAAAATTTGAAAAATATGGCACATCCTTCTTTGACTCATTCTTTTGACAAGCATACTCAATATGAGTGATTCTTTGATATTAGATGGCAAACCATATTTTGCAACTTTCATTGATGATTATTCTAGATTTTGCCATGTCTAACAATTGTATTCAAATGATTAAGTATTTAACAAATTTAAATCATTTAAACTTAAGTTAAACTTCATTGTGAAAAATTCAATTAACGCCTCAAATAGGATAGAGGTGCCTTTTTTTATTGAACAACAGATAACTCATGCACGCGTATGATATGAATAGAAAAGACAACAAAATTAAAATTACTGAACCAAATTATCTTATGTTGCTAATACCACTATTGGATCACGGGATGCAATTATGAGAATCGTGTCACATCTATCCCTAGGGCCTCACGACATATAAAGCCTCCTTATGCATACTTTTGGAAGGAAGCCATTGATGACCAAATATACTCAATATGAAAGGAACAACTCTAAATGGTGAATTAGATAATGAGGTATACATGGAATAATTTGAAGGGTTTATAGTTCCAAGTCAATATCATAGTGTTTATAAGTTGATTAAGTCATTTTACGGACTTAAGCACGTTGCCAAAAGATGCATAAAGAATTGGATGAAAATTTGTGCAACGCCATTCTTTGGCATGTTAAATATATGATTTTTAACATAGCCTTAAAAAACTTGGGGCCTAGATTTACACTGTTTAGGGGTCTTTTATAAATGAATGTAAAACTATAGCCCACTTTGGTGCTCTCTAATGTAATATAAGACAAAAGTAATATGTCTCACATTCGTTGTATCTTCGTCATCTAATTTTGTAGTGCAATCAAAAGCTTTAGGTGTAACATGACTTCTAAAAAGATTGGTACGTCTTTGAAATTGTGATCGGTAACATTTTTCACATTACCGATGCACACAAATGTTGTATGTTGCATATTTAGTGAAAACATGTAAATATTTGACATTAATCTCCAACTACTCGAGGCTATTAAGATATCAATATCTTTTAATATTTCTATAAAGACATGGGTATGAATTCATTGCGATAGTGAAGCTACATTGCCTTTAGCATACAATAAGGTGTAAAATGGTAAATCAAGATCGATTCTCCCTAGTGATAATTTATCTATATATAAATGATGGTGTTCGATCGAACATATAAACGACCCCATAACATTCGGAGCATGCTTTCAAAATTACAGTTTTCACCCTTGTGGTGGTTCACAATTCATCGCTATTTTTGCCCTTCTTAACGATAAAACCATCAACAGAGTTCGCCTCAAAGATGAACGGAACCAACTGCAAACCATATTAACGAAAACCGTAATTTCGTGGGCACAAAGACGAAAGCAAGCTAATTTTAACAGACCACGTACAAAAAAAAACATAGTTTACCAAAAACCCCACGAAAACGAAACCGAAAACTTTTTCATTTTCGCTCAGCATTTCGTTGCAATATCTGGGTTTTGACTCAGCATCCCTAATAGTAATACCATCAGAACACGAAGCCTCAAAATCAATCACAAAATCGGTTAAGTTTCCGATGGCAAAACCAAACCAAACCAAACCAAAGCAATTGGTCGAAACAACTACACATGACCCTTGCTTTTGATTCATAGCAGCAAACATACAACACACACATACGAAGAAGACGCAAGAAACGCCAAAATCTTTATATAGACAGATAGACAGACAGACACATTTAGAACAAGTCTTCCTTTTCCATTTCCCCATTTGCCCCCATCATATAACACACAAGATCAAGATGAAACTAAATGTTGGTGGGGGCGGGAACGCCTGTTCACCATATCGTCAGGATTCAGCATGCGGTGCTTGCATGCAGCAAAACCATTTCTTCTGCAAATCAAAGGTTGAAAGGGAGATGGTCAAAGTCAAAAACCAAATCTTGCAATAACTAATGAACAAAAGCCGGATAAAAGGTGACAAATCAGTAAAAATGGAGAGATTACCCACAAACAATAGAAGGGTTAATAGTACAGGAAAAATGGGCTTGACGATCCAAAAAAAAAAAAACAGCTACAGGAAGTAGGAATTGGCGATACCCCTGCTAAGTTATTGTTATTGATACACACACACACACAGAGGAAAAGTCAAATGCAAACCACTCTAATTTTGCAAACCGTCGATTTCATTGGTTAGGTTAATGAAATTGGTATATAAAATTGTTTAATTTAGTGGTTTGCAAATGAAGGGGGCGTTTGGTTGGGGGTATTAAGGCGCAAGGAATAGAAATGATAATGGAATCATTCCTGTAGATCCATCAATTTCCATTCCTAACAAATTGGGAGGGATGAGAATTTTATTTCTACTTAGTTATTTTGTCCCACACGTCGTTCCATCTCTTGATGTTAAATGGAACATCTTTTATATTTTCAAGTTGGAGGAACATACTTTTTTTTAATATGAAACAATTTTTTATTGATTATATTGGGTTAACCAAACAGCATCAATGCAATGCTCATTTCTATTCCCATTCTCCTGCATTCCCATTTTCATTTTCCTTCCCATTCTTTAAAATGAACCAAACGCTTCCTAAAAATAGTAAATTGTTGAAAGAGCAGAACTCAAATCAATCCTATAGGGACCCTTTTGTCTACTTCGGACAGGTTATACTAAAGTTGCTATAAGTTTTTACACATTCAATCAAGCACAATGTCCAATACTACTTCCTACACGACACTAGATTTGAACCTTTAACTTTTGAGTATGTCATGGCTAAGTTTAGAAATTTTTTGTGTGGTCATAGATAAAAGTTGATAACTACATAAAGCAATAAGCTTTCTACAAAATAGAAGCTTTTAACCAAAGAACTTCAAGCATAAGTTTCAACCTATTCAATTCGGAAGCATAGGGTTCGATACCCAGAGTCAAAGGTTAAATTCTAATTATGCAATGGTGGGATAATTACTTATGTATATGTACTTGTGTAACGGCATAAAAGTCACACAATGTGGATATAACTTCATTCATGCATGTGTATTTTAGTGCTGCATCGCTACTTCTTGGCATAATATAAAAACCTTTCTTCCATCCCTTTCAACCCCTCAAGAAAGGGAGGCCATCCAACGCCAAACTGACTACCCATTTTTTAGGTATTGCTGCCAAATACAACCACGGGAAAAAACTCTTGGAACCGCAACCATAAGATTTAATAACTAAAACCATAATTGGGGTCCGTTTGGTTTGTAGGAATGGAATGGAACGAATTGGATTTCATGTAGGGATTTGGATTTGGGAGGATTTGAAATCCTTTTATGTGTTTGGTTTGTAGGATTTGAATTCCATTATTTATAAAAAAAATATAAAAATTATTAAGAAATCCTAGGATTTCAATCAACACGGGATTGGAATGGATTTGAAATCCAAATCCCCCCAAACCCATTCCATTTCTGCAAACCAAACGGACCCTTAAGTCTATAACAAAAAAAAAAACTATATCCATCAATAAGAGAAAAAAATTAAGGGTCCACTTACAGCTGGAGGTTTCTTTACAGGGGCATTGGCATGCTTCAAACCAGGATCTACATTTGTTGGTGACTCCGGCTTACCACCTGTCTTCTTCTCATCCCTGGCTTTATTAAAAATCACAGTAAAACCCTCAGCTGAAGCAGGATCATTGACATCCCAATCTCCAAACTTCGGCAATGGCCTACCTTTCTCCTCCTGCAAAAACAACCGAAAACTAAGCTTAAAACGACAATTAGCAATGAACTTCCAATTTTTGGTTTATAAATCATCATCACATGCACACACACAAAAAATATATACAAAAGTCAGCAATTAGATATAATTCACTTGAATATAAATAGCCTTATCCAAACATCCACAAAACACATACCTATTGTAACACACAGAAAGAGAAAAAAAAAACAGAAAAAATAATACCTTTAGGTTTAGGACTTCAATACTAACAAGAATCAGTAGTGTGTGTGTGTGTGTTTTGGAAGGAAGGCCAATCAAACAAATCTTAAAAATTAGATGAATAATTAACCTAACTAGCATCAAATAACTTGTGAATTCATTAGATTCCAGTTGATTCTAAAAAACACACCATTTCCTCAACCTCAAATCCACCACTGGCCACAACATACATCCATAATCTTAACAATTCAAATTCACGAATGGAAGAGGTCAAGTAAAAACTCAAAAATCCTTGGTAATTCCAAATTAGGAATTAATTTGAATGATCGATAACATTAATCACAAAATCCCCAAATTGATCAAACTAAAAAAAAAGTACAAAATCATGATTAAAACCACGACTACACACAAGTAATCTCTACACTGAGAAAAACAAACCGATCAAATCGAATAGGTTATCGCTGTATCAACAAAAACAGCCACAAAATCGATCGATCCACAGAGGCATCACCATCATCAGTTATGATCAAAAAAGTAACATAGATGATTAGGAGGAGTTTGGATTTGATTCTTACCGACATGAATTTGCAGGAGATATACTTGATTGTGAGCAAGAGATTACGACTGATTTCAGTGGGAGAGAGAGAAATCTGCGATGAATAATCAATCGGAGTGATGATGATGATGATGGAAATGGAGAAACGGTATCTTTCTTTCTTTGAGTTTAATTTCAAACCATTCAACCCTAAAAAAGGCCCCTTTGCATTTTTACAAAATTAATTGATTGATAAAAAAACAACTTTTATTAATTGAATATACATTTTCGGTAAAAATATAAGCCGGCTAATAAGCTAGTGCATGTCTGGATGGATTCGTAAGGCAGCTTATTGAAAGGTTAGTTGGGATAGCGTTTAGGAGTTCTTTTTTAGCAATTATACCTTTATTAGGCTATGCATACCGTACCGTCTTATGTGGGCTTGACGACTTTGCCCAGCGGTTTGGTGGAGGCTGGGGTACGCTCCTCGACAGGCTTCCTCAGCGGGCTCCAAGTCGGTTTCCCCAACTCACTCGATCAAGCCGCTAGTCTTCCTCTCTCACACTCTTTTTTTTTCTTTTTTATAATTGAAATATATATATATATATAGGGGTCGTATCCGTTACAAACTGGATAGTTTGTACAAACTATACAANACCAATCTCCACCATACATGTACATGATCAATGGTGTGGATTAATTCAGTTCCTAGATTTTCTCTCAACTACATTTGAAAATCACCTAAAAGTTAGGAGATAAACAAAATATAAACAAAATCAATGGTTAAGATTAGGTTTGTATAGTTTGTACAATCTACCTGGTTTGCAACGGATACTTCCCCTATATNTATTGGGTATTTGTTTTAGTGGGTTGTGGTACTAAACAGATAGAGCTCTAGATGACTTATAGTGGGTTTATGATAAAGATAATGTGACAGAATGGGCTTAGGGCTCTGAGGGTTGTGCTACTAATACCGTTCATATTAATTATTATACCACAAGATACCATTTTTGGTCATGTTACATACATATAAGCTAGTTTTTGTTAAACATAATTTATTCATGAGATTGTTTATCAACTACCAGCTATCTTATCAGTCAATAGCTAGCTTATCAGCTGGTTTGTCAAACAGAATTTATTCATAAGCTAGTTTATTAGCTCTCAGCTACCTTATCACCTGGTTTGCCAAACAAAATTTTTTCATATAGCTAGCTAGCTGTTGATTGATAAGTTAGCTAGTAACTGAACCAACATATGGACTAGATTATGCTTGACAAAGACTAGCTTATCGATATGTAAAATGACCATAAAAGATATCTTAGGGTATAATAGTTAATATTAATAAGAGTGTAATTGAAAAAAACTACAAAAATCTCTTGAAATGATACTTCAACTAGCGTTTCAATAAGCTTAATTTATGGTCCATCCAAATACGTACTAGCTTATAAAGTAGCCAAACATAACCTTAAATTATTAAACGTTTAAACCATTAATTTTGTTTAAATAATAACCTTACCATGGTGTTATTGGTTGTTTTGTTTTTCGTTAAGTTCTATATGAGTTGTTGATATAGATTAACTTGTCAATATAAGCTGAAAATGTTTTTACTTAGGCTATGTTTGGATGGACTAGCTTATAAACTAGCTGGTAGCTGATAAGCTAGCCGATAGCTGATAAGCTAGCTGTTGATTGATAAGCTTGCAAGTAGCTGATAAGCTAGCTTATGAA
>LUCG01225643.1:0-14007 GCA_001633085.1 Carthamus tinctorius
GGGGTGTTATATGTTAATGATTATTTAAAATAAATAAAAAGATTTAATAAATCAATAAAAAAATATAAATTTTAAGAGATTTTAACCTAAAGTTTTTAAAAAAATATCATGTACTTATCAATAATTTAATGAAATTACTTGATTATTTTTTTTATTAAAGTTATAATAGTTTATAATTAACCAATAAAACANTGTGAATTATGTAATTTGAAAATAAAAAATATAAAAATGATATACTATAAGGACCAAATATGTTTGGATGAGTTAACTACTTAATTTAATAAAGGTGAATGATGGGATAAAAATAGAATAAAAAAACCATAAAGATGAAAAAAACAGTTTTCAAATATCAATGAGTAAAAGTGCTATAAATATCAAATTATAGGGACCCATGTTGTACTTTGTTCCATATATTTACTATTCACTTTTACTACTCATTTCTTTGATTCTTTGTGAATTGATATAAGGGATAATTCTATTTGAAGATCTTGAATTTGATCCTTCATTTTGGAGAAATATGGGCCATTACCAATATCATTTACTTTATTGATTGGACATGGAAAGAACCTTGAAGCTTAGTAAGTATGAGAAATGACTCTTACCCAATAGACACTTGTTGGATTTCAAATGCTTTACCAATGATACATTTTCATGGACAATAACGTTACATGACAAGGTAAATGAAAGTGAATATTTTGTCGGTAAATACTTACCTATTAAGCTCTTGATAAATTACTAAATTACCTATTAGTTGAAGATGATCTTAAATGACAAAAATACCCTTCTTGTGACAGACACACGAGGCTTTTACTAGTAAAAAACAAAGCTAAATTTGGTACATGTGATACAACAAAAAAAACGTCTTTCTAATCTTTGATGTGATATGAGACATGGAGGGTGTTTGGGAGTGCTTATAAAAACTTCTTATTTACATATAATGAAGCCGACCAACAAATAAGGAGTTTTGGGTGTTTGGATAAAATACCTATAATGAAGCCAATCAGGAAAAAAAAAGAGTTTTTTAAGAAGTCCAAAACCATTTAACCTTTTCAACCAACAATAAGTAAATAAACAGATAAACATAAGTTATTTTAAATAAGCAATATCAAACACTTCCATGGACTAGATGGTACAATTTTTTTTTGTTCCACCAGAATAAGACCATCCGCAACGGAGCGGTAAAAGCCATCGATATCGATCGGCAACCCCAGCAACACCGCCGGGGTCCTTCGGTATGGGGAAAAATCGGCAACGCCATGCCGGCTCCTTAGACGACCCACCCCACCTCACCCCACCCTCTTTCTCCTTTCCCTCTATCTCTCTCTTCTTTCTCTCTCTTCCTTTTTTTTATTAATTATTTAGATTGGTATTAGTGTAGTTGAATTGGTAAGGTTTTGGTAAGATAGTGAAAAGCTGATATGGCGCTGATGTGGCGACTCTTGCCATTGGCAAGACCATCTACCATTGTGGATGGTCTAAGTGGTGTAACGATATAGCACCTGTTTCGTTAAAAATACATTTTTATCGATCTAATATGTTAAAATCAATAAACCCCAGGGACTAAACCTGTAAATTCCCTCGATCTTATTTGGTTCAGCTGGCTTAACGACGGTTATGGCGATTGGCGAGCTCTTCCACGCACCTCACATGGCGAAGAGGAGAGAGAGAGAGAGAGAGAGAGAGAGNTGTGTTCGATTTCTAAATTTAGAAGCCTTATTTGTGAAATCAAACCAAAAACACGAAGGAAAACGAATGAAATTGCTGCTGTTTCATTCCGGAAATCAAAAAGGGAAGATCATTTCAGGTATCCAAAATATTCATCGCAATAATCTTCGATTAGGTGATTGTGATGGATACTCTGATAGGTCTTCTTAGGGTTCGTATCAAAAGAGGTGTGAATCTCGCCATTCGTGATATCAATACCAGCGATCCGTACATCGTCATCAGGATGGGTAAACAGGTTAGGTTTTTCTGGTTTCTCTCGTAATCTATCGGTTTGATTGCTTTCGTATTGTCTTCGATTTTAGCGATTTCGATTCGGTTTTCGAATTTGCCCTAATTGTTTTTGAATTTTTTTGTGCTTCCGAAATGTGTATTTTGGTGATATGATCTTCTGTTGTTGATCTATGTGTAATTGATTATGCAAAAACGATGAGGAAATTGCAGTTTTAGAATCTCATCATTTCATGAAAATTTGTATAAAAATTAATGAGTATGAATCTGGTGAACCAAATTGGCATGGAATCGTTATAATAAGAATTGTAGATGAACAATTACACAATTTTAACTTGAAATTTGTCTGAGAAAACATGCAATTTTCATAGAACATATCAAATTGAAGATTGTTTACTGAGTTATGTGGGCAAGGAGATTATTAGCTATTACTACTAGTTTTTGTGCACATGTTTCTGCCCTTATTTCTTCCTTCCTTGTGAAACCTCACCAGAAGAATGGAACCCAAAACATAGGTCTGTTAATGCAGTCGTTGTAAATTCGTAATCAACACGTATTTTTGTCCTAAATGTCTCTGAACAATCGTAACGGTTTCGCCATCTTTATTGATGTTTAGCAGGTTCACTTTCAAAAGACTAATCTCCTATAGAACTCATATGATCGTTGGTCTTGTTGAAAACTTGGACCCTCTTTGAAATATGAGGTTTTCCGTATCCCAGACAAACTACGATGTAGAAATGGAATTTTTAACCCAACTGGTGCTTACGGGGTCTCTTGAACCAGTAGGTGTAGTCATAGGTTTGAGACTATTTTCGTGTTAAACATGGGTGTCGAGACTAGTTTGTATGCACCTTGACTACTCCCATGAGGGAATGGACCCTCTATATTGAAATCCCAGTGGCCCGTAAGAGACTCGAACTGATGTCCTATGGGGAGATGTCCTCATGTGCGTTTAGGCTCTGAGGCTCGTAAGGTTCAAGGAATCGAGGCGTTGGGCTTTTTCAAGATTGAGGCTAGACGTATTTACAAGGCTCACTAAGGCGTTGCGCCTTGGTTGAGGTGCGTAGTGGGCCTAGGCGCACCTCATAAAGAGTTACTGAATTTCTAGTCAAACCCTAATATCAATAAGGTTTCTTATGTTCTCATCTCTTAGACTTCTTGAAAAAGAGTTGTTAAATAGATGAGATAAGTCAAACCCTAATACTAAATACACAGTCCTTGGAACTTCACACAACCTTCTCTATAAATATCCAGAACTTAAAACTCTACTTCATGGCTCATGCTTTAAACCCGTCTCCCTTTTGTCTTTGTCGAAGTACTGCTCATTGTTGCATATTGGAGGCTTGTACTTGTTGCATATTTGAGTTGTATGTAGTCGTGTGTGTGTATGTATGTATGTATATATATATATATATAGAGAGAGAGAGAGGGAGGATAAAATGTGAACAGTACCTATTTAAAAGAACACAAGAACCAACAAAGTCATATGTGATTCACGTGACTTGGAAGTCGCCCGCATGGCTTTTTCCGAAAGTTAATGGACAATCATATGTAATTTTGTGGGTTCTCCATTCTCATGTTCTTTTAAACAAGTATTGTTCGCGTTTGAACCTGACTCTCTTCGTCTCTCTCTCTCTCTTATATATATATTTAGGCATTGTTTGGTAAACACAAAGTAACTTATAAGCTAACTTATTTTTTGGGTACATGTTTGGATGGACAAAAAATAGTTTATAAGCTAGCTTTTTGATAAGCTATTTGGAAGTAGCCTTTTGGAGCTTTTTCCAATTATACCCTTATTAATATTAATTATTATACCCCAATATACCCTTTTTGGTCATTTTACATACCCATAAGCTAGTTTTTGACTTTTTGCCAAACATAATTTGTTCATAAGCTAGCTTATCAGCCAACAACTAGCTTATCAACTAGTTTACCAAACACAGCCTTAGTGATAAGATGTGCCTCACATTCCAGAGCCCCGTGCCTCATGCCTAGGCCCTGTGACCCCTTTACGCCAAAGTGCGCCTTGAGCCTTTAACAACTTTTGCGCCAAGACCTGGCCTTTATTTACCGGTTTGAAAAAGCAAAAAGGAAGAGTTACCATGTTGAGGAATTATGTCAGGTTTTGCTTTGATGTTTAGCTAACGTTACTTTTTGCATATCTTCCACTTACAACTTCATCATTAAATCCTTTGTTTCATGGATGTTCATAATTTTATGCAGAAGCTCAAGACTCGAGTCATGGAGAGGCATGTCAACCCCGTGTGGAACGAAGACTTGACTCTTTTCATATATAATCCTGAGCATCCAGTAAAACTGGTAACTTTCTTGCATTGCCGATCCATTCATGAAATAAAATAGAAAACTAAATCATACATTTGTTTACCTTCGATCCCATGAACCTTCTGAAGAAAACAAAAGTACACCCTTGAAAAATCTACACTTTGTACTCATGGAATGAAAAGTCCCTATACATCTTTTCTTGAAATTTTAGCCTTCATGTAGTTCTTATTTGCAGATCTTTTTGTATGTCTCTTTTAACTCGCAACGTTTTATCTCCTTCGGTGTCCAATTTACATTCAAAAGACATTTGGTTTGGTGTTAATAGTCAAAGTGCAACTTTGATGAGCCAAAATAACATGCCTATTTAGCGAGGACCTTTTTTTTTGCGCGCTTTTCACAAGTCGAGGGCCTTCACGAAGAAAACCGCTTTACTCTTTGGGGCCGAGGTCAGGTGTGCGTACATCCCATCTTCCATAGACTCCACCTTAGGGTGGGATCTACTAGGCTTGTTTGGTTCAGTTTGGTAGGAGTCGTTTACCAAATTCTTTTCGGGTAAGCGCTTACTGGCAAGAGATTTCACATTCAATTACATTATCGGGTAACATCCTTGGCCTTAAAATGGATTGTTGGTAAGCATTTTGAACCTGGTAAGCGCTAACCGGGTAAAAGTTGTTTCCTACACTTACCGGGTAAGAGTCTCGGTCCTTGGCTCCTTGCCTTGTCTCTTACTGGGTAAGCTTATCGGTTTTTGCCATGCTCAATCAATAAGGTAAATTATATTGGTAAGTCCTTACCTTGTCTCTTACCCGGTAAGTATTTTGCAAACGGCCCCTAACTTTGTTGAAGTTGGAATGTAAGACATGCGAGCTCATCACATATATCATCTATCTAAGCGGTTGTTTACTAAGCGTCGCCACTCTCACTTACCTTATGAGATGAAATTCCTTGCCATCCAAGTAGACTGATGGTAAGGGTTTATAACCTTGTTATCTCTTTAGGGGTAAGAGTCATCACCCTCACTTGATTGCAGGCAGTCTACGACCATGACTTCTTTACCACGGACGACAAAATGGGAGACGCGGAATTTTCCATACAGCCGTTTTTGGAAGGTCTGAAGACGAGGAATCTGAAGAACCTCCCTAGTGGCACTGTTATAAACCGGATAAAACCGGGCAAGTCGAATTGCCTAGCTGAAGAGAGCTGTATAACTTGGAGAAACAGCGCCGTGTTTCAAGACATGTGTCTAAGGTTGAGAAACGTCGAGTGTGGTGAAGTCGAACTCGAGCTCCATTGGATCAACGTCCCAGGTTGCAAATTGGTTTAGAACGGTCTTTGCGGCATTTTGATGTGTTGTAAATTTCCTCGAATTCTTGAGTTCGTCTGTATACGTTCTGTGTCGAATACTGTGGTTGAATACCTGAGTTACTGTGTCGATAGTACTCGATCTTGCTATTTGGTTTATGAACATCGATGGTCGTTTTAAGGGGTGTAAGCAAGCCAAGCTGCTCGGGATCGACTTGTTAAAAGCTTGATTCGAGCTCGAGTTAAACGAGCCCGCGAACCGAACCAAGCTCAAGCCTTTACGATTAAGCTCGCTTAGGCTCATGAAGCTAAATAAGCCTCAATATAATAATAATAATAAACAATATTACATGTAAACTAGCTCGAGTCGAGCTTATTGTCTAACAAACGAGCCGTGTCCGAGCCTGTTAAATCTTTGATGAGTTGAGCTGAAGTTTGATGCATAAGGCCCGAAATGAGCCGAGCTCGAGCTCGAGCTTAGTCGGGCTCGGGTTGACTTGGCTCGTTTAACCTAGTCGTTTTAGCTTGAATTATGGAATGTCGTGAGATCATCTTTAAAATGGAGAAAAAAATGAAGTTTTTTGGGTTTTTTTCGCTAACTTCTCCGAAATGGAGAAAATATGAGGGAAGTTGGGTGGAAACTTCTCCAAAACTTCGTTTTAGTACTCCCAACATAAAAGCATAAAACCGACCAATGACATACCGCGTGAGAAGTGGTTATCAACTATTTGATCCACGTTAGATGAGATGTACTAATTTGCACCGGATCAATCCCCTTATAAAACGCAATTTATGGAGGGCATGATATCTAATTTTCATGTTTGTCACGTTAACCTAAACTTCCCACACGATTTTTCGCCTAATGAAATAGGGTGGTTGTTATATAATTTTTATTTATATCAGAATCAGGTCAAATAATTCAAATATATTTTTATAGATCAACCTTATTTGTTTATGTGAAGGCTAATTTTACAATTTATTAGATGTAAACTTCATAACGATGATGAATAAATATGTGAAATTGTGTAAATTTTTATATAAATTCAACATAATAAACAAACTCGTACATTTATCAATTTATAAAAACAAACAATCTAGTGAGATTTAGATGTTAGACTTCGACACACTCCGACTCCATAGTCAATCTAAAAAAGCAAATATCAAAGCATGTCTAGCCCAGTGTTAAGATAACATCCTGGGGGGTCAGTGGATGGTATCTCAGGCTACCCGAGTTTGAATCCCGTTGAGAGCATGTGACGGTATTTAAATCATGGGTCTGTCATATAGTGATACCCTTAATTGAGTTAGGTCGTGGTCGATCACCTAAATGTATAAATTATATTTTTTAAATTCAGAAAAAACAAAAATAAAATAAATTTGTAAAGCATTAGCATAACCACGACCTAAAATGAAAATCTAGTTTAGTTAAACGTGGTGTTTGGTAAAAATAAGCTAGCTGATAAGCTGGTACATGTTTGCATCATCTATCATAAACTAGTTTATTGAAATGATAGTTGGAGTAACGTTTCAGGAGTTTTTTTGTAACTTCTTTCAATTATATTCTTATTAATATTAATTATTATACTTCAATATACTCTTTTTGATCATGTTACATACTTATAAGCTACTTTTTGTTAAACATAATTTACTCGTAAGCTAGCTTATCAGTTACTAAGACATTGTTTGGTACACCAAAAGTAGTTAATAAGCTAGCTTATTTTTTGTGTACATGTTTGAATGACAAAAAGTAATTTCTAAGCTAGCTTTTTGATAAACTAGTTGAAGCTAACTTTTTAGAGTCTTTTTTGTAGTTTTTTTTTCAATTATATCCTTATTAATATTAATTATTATACTCTCATATACCATTTTTGATCATTGTACATACCCATAAGCTAGTTTTTGCCAAAACATAATTTGTTCATAAGCTAGTGGCTGCTAGTTTGCAAAACACAGGAATAAAAAAATAAAAAATTTCACTGGAAGGTTTGGATTGTGTTTGGCATAAATAAGTTAGCTTATAAGCTAGGTCATCCAAACATGTACCATAAGCTAGCTTATTGAAACACTACTTTGGAGTAGCTTTCTTTAATTTTTTTTTTCCAATTATACTCTTGTTAATGTTAATTATTAAATTTAAGATACCCTTTTTGATCATTTTACATACTGATAAGCTAGTTCTTGTCAAACATAATTTATTCATAAGCTAGTTTATCAGCTACTAACTCGTTTATCAGCTACCGTCCAGCTTATCAGCTTAGTTTCCCCAACTAGGGGTGTTCACGGGGCGGGGCAGGACGGGTAGTAAAATTTTTGCGAACCACTTCTACGGGGTGGGTACCTAACTTTACTATCCTAAACCGAACCGCACGAGGCTGGTACATGCGCCAAACTAAACCAAAAAGGAGCGGGTACACACGATTCGGTTCACGGGCACTCGCATTTTGCCGAATGTTTTGATGTATACAAAATATATACTAGGAAATGAAGTTATTTTATGACAGGACTAAAACAATTAACACTAAAAATTATTAGAAAATGAAAATACGAGTATCGGTGAACAAAGAAAACACGACATGTGATGGAGATTTTTTTAAGATTAGTAATTTTTTTTATTACGAACTATTAGTAAATATTTTTTTTAATAAACTAAATATATACAGGACGGGATAGGGCGGGTACCCGCAGGTAGTAAATTTTGTGAACCAAACTCGACCCGCAACTTAACAGGTACCCTCATTTTTGTTTTTTCGAGTCACGGGTTGTTCGGATATCGGCTTTCTTGGTTTCGGATCATACGGTTCGGTTCGGTTCGGTTCTTCATGTTTTTCAGGTTTTTTAACACCCCTGTTCCCAACCAACACAGCCTTGGTCAGTGAAAGTCAAATCGATAATGGCGGAAAGCAAAAGAAGCCATTAACATCTCTTCTTCAATTCCCCCCTTCTTCTATCTAGCCTACTCCAGAATCCACCACCATCAAAACCACCACCACTATCATGCTCCATAGATCTTCAATCCAAACCCTAGTACTGCTGCTATGAAACAATGGTCTTCAAAGGCAGATTCTTCTCTTCCAAGAAATCATCCTCCATTTCCAGCCCCGACGGCTCCAACTCCAACTCCCCTCGATCCACCGGTTCCAACTCCACTTCTCCCATCAGATCCGACAAGAAGAAGGCCAAATCCACTTCAACTTCAACTTCGATTTCTAAGCAGAAGAGTAGTAGTAAGAAGGATGCTATCGATCAAGTGATTGAATCTAATAACAAGGTTCGGATTTCGAATTCGGTTACGGAAAAGCAAAAACCTAGTTCGGGACTATCATCATCATCATCTAAGCAGAATAGCAGGATTGAATCTAATAAGGTTCGGAATACGAATTCGGTTACGGAAAACCCTAATTTGGGAGGAGCTGGATCGTCTAATTTGAAGAAGAAAGGAGTTTCTGAAGGTCCTGCTACGGTTTCCCCAATTTTGGCGTCTTCGTTAGGTTTGAATCGGATTAAAACGAGATCTGGACCTTTGCCTCAGGAGAGCTTCTTTGGATTTAGCAAGGATAATAATGGTGATGATAAGAGCAAAGTTAGTGGTAAGATGTCTTCGATTGGTGTTAGCAACCTTTCGAAGTCGAAAACCGGCGGCGGCGGCCGTGGGGATGGGAGTGGTTTTAAGGAGGGATTTGGTGCTGATAAGAATAAGATGTTTGATTCTATGGAGGATGATGATGGTAGGAATTTAGATAACGTGTCGGTTGAAAGCATGGCGTCGAGGGATCGCACGCCTAATGTTGTAGGGCGTTCTCGACTACAGGAATCTTCGTCTGATGGTGGTATGAATTCGTGTATAACTCTCTTGATGCTTGTTATCATGCCATTGTATCTATTATGTTATGTGTCGTTTGTTATCATGCCATTGCATCTTATTATGTTATGTGTAGTTTGTTATCATGCCATTGTATCTTATTATGTTATGTGTAGTTTGTTATCATGCTTATCATTTCCGAAATTTTCAGAGCTCCATAACGTTGCTGTTGCCCAAATTAGTCCTTATTGCCAATGTTACATCTCTTAATGCATGCCCACTAGTAAAGGAGTTGGGAGGAATATCTAAGATATATTGATAAATGGATATAAGATTATATTCTGCCTGGTGATGAATGTGGTGCCAAGTAGACAAGTAGTTGCATCTTACAATTGATAAAATTATCCTTAAAATCCATGTGCAAATACACAACCATATAATATGTCTCATGTTGTTAACTATGAACCACCTTGAAATTATTTCTTTGCTCCCATTTGTGTTGGGACAAGCATTTGAACGAAACAAAGTGCCTGATATAATCATAGAAGAGTTCTAGAAACACAATAAATTAATTATTGAAACACTAGTCTTGAAGTTATGAGAAGTGATGTTCAATAATACTAACCACTCGGTTCTAAATTATTTCTCTGCTAGTTGTGCTCTTTTTTGTGAATTCTTCTTCAGGGTTTTTTGTAGATATTTTTCCACTATAGAATTATTCACCTAGTTACGTCAGATTATACTTGTAAATTACGGGGGACCGTTAACAAAAACTTAGTTGCTTTTATCATCTTAAGAGCCAAATTCATCTAGGTTCAAACTTGAGGCAAGTTCTAACATGATTGAGTATCCTTGAGGTCTTTTAATACTTCTAGGTCTTAACCTTTCGAGGTTATTTTGCACCTTGAGGTCATCATATGCACAATTTAGGGACGGAGTAGATATTGTTTTTGAACATGAACCAGAATCCCTAATGACATATTGTAGCTCTAGTGAATTCAATCTTGATAGTTGGAAGTTTGCCATTTTTTTTCTTATTTGGTTACAATGGCAAATTCATAGTTATTTGGCAGTAGCTGAATGGTTTGGTACAGGATGATTAAGAGGCTTTTATGATATAGTGCAAAATGAAATAACGGTTGTTTAGTAATTGTTCAGAATGAGATTAGGGTGCTGAATGGTTAAGAGAGGCCCAAGAAACAAAATCATTCTAAGGGTTTTAGAACTATTAAGAGCCAGACTTTTTTTTTGCCAAACAAGATTCACCTCTTAGTGATTCTCTTAATGGAACTATTTAGAGGTTAACAAACAGCCAGTTAGCTGCAACAGTAGCATTCCACTCAGAAATAAGTGGTGACTAGCTGATTCCAGGTCTTAGCTTCTAGTCCATGAGGACACTAAACGGTACATATGGACCCTATGTGAAGGTGCACTTCCTGTGGCAAGGGGCAGGCACTGTGGTGCTGATGACAGGTGCTGCTGTGGCTGTTTTTTGGTGCTAGGGTTCGTAGATGTCATGAAAAAAATAGACCAAAAACAGAGTTCCTATTATTGAGAATAAGGTGAAATATAAACCACTGGAGCTAGGAGTCTAGGCTATCCTTTTGTTTACCTCTTAATAGTCTCATTAAGCGGCAACCTCTGAATCGTTGAGAGGTGAATCTTGTTTGGCAAACAAGAAGCCTACGTCTTAATGGTTCTAAAACCCTTTGAATGATTTTGTATCTTGGGCCTCTATTAACCATTGAGCGCCCTAATTTCATTTTGAACAATTACCAAACAACCATATTTCGTTTTCCACTATATCATAAGAACCTCTCAATCAATCTGACCGCTTAATCATCCAGAACCAAACCATTCAACAATTGCCAAACAACTTAATGATGTCGCACATCTGTCACCTGTGGATATAAGTGAATTGTGAAATATTTTGGGTAGGGACATAAAACGTAAATAATTATACGACATTTTGGAACTCCCTTTACTTTTATGGTGCTAAATGCTCTTAAATTTGATTGAATCCTTGTTATGATTTGGATTACTAAATTACCATGAATATTATAGGGCATGTGAATTTGAGCGGATGCTCTGAAGGCTTGAGGAGTTCAGATATTCGTACTCCTGAGATGAAGGTAGGTTGTTGCAAACTTATAGGAATTCAATTCATATTTTTTCTTTAATTGAAAATTTAGTTACTGCCTTTCAGACATCATTCGATTGTGAAAACCCAAAGGAATCTGAGTCGCCCCGCTTTCAAGCTATTCTACGGGTCACAAGTGCACCTAGAAAGAGATATCCTGCTGACATCAAAAGTTTCTCCCATGAACTTAATTCAAAAGGTGTACGGCCTTTCCCGTTATGGAAGCCTCGTGGTTTAAATAACTTGGAGGTAAACAAATATTTTCCTTGAAACTCTTTCGTGATGGGGATGTGGAGCATCTCCAACAACTATGCTAAATTGGAGAAAAGAGGGAATTTTAGCATTTTTTTCGTCCAACACCTATGCTATCTTGTATGCTAAAATAGAGAAAAGAGGAGACATATTGTAAAAATCTCTAAGGTGTCATTTGTTTTTTAATAGATTTGAAGTTTGAAGTCTGATTTCACGTCTAAAAATATAAGAGGTGGATGGTGTATTTCTTAAAATTTCAAAGGGGGCGGGGAGACGTTTTCAAACCTTTTCTTTAAAATAAATCAAACGGTCTTAAGTCTGGAAACCTCTTAATTTTCAGACTTAAGAGGTTTTAAGAGGTATATTTTAAAAAACAAACAGGCCCTAAAACTTCATAGGAGAGAGAGAGAGAGACAGTATTTTATTCTTTTTCCACTAATAAAAGATATTGAAATTAAATGTGTAGGAGAGAGAAACAAGACTATATTAATATAGTTAATGTTATGATTGCTAAAATAGAGTAGCTGTTAGAGATGGATATAATTTTTTAAAGAGATTTTGACGTTTCATACTCTATTATTATAGAAAAAAATAGCATACCTGTTGAAGATGCTCTTAGGTAGGGGTGTAAACTGTAAACGAGCCGAGCCGAGTCCAGTAGTAGGTTAATCGAGCCGGGATCAAAAAATAAATACCAAGCTGGAGCTCAACTAACTTTTTTCAATGTAGGGCTCGAGCAGTTGAGCTTGATGCTCATTTACGAGTTCGAACTCGCGATCGATTAACTCGTTCATCGGCTTGAGCTCAATAAATTATATATTTTTATTGTAAAATTAATAAATATTATGAGCATGTTTGACTTGGAAAAGGGTATGCTCAAATGGCTCGGCTCAGTTCGAAAATCTGAATCGAGTTTTCAAACGAGCCGAGTCGAACATTGGTGTTTTAAAGCTCGCCTCGTTAGGTTCTATTTTGTGTTCGAGCTCGAGTAGCTCGAATTGTTTACCCCCTACTCTTAGGTGCTACTATTTTCTATTTATTTACATTTTCGTCACCTCACTTTGGGCAGGAGGTTTTGGTGACGATACGAGCGAAATTTGACAAAGCAAAAGAAGAGGTTGATTCTGATCTGCATATATTTGCGGCCGATCTGCTCGGAATTCTCGAGAAAAACGCAGAAAGTGAACCTGAATGGCAGGAAACTTTAGAGGATCTACTCGTTTTGGCTCGGAGCTGCGCCATGACATCCCCCGGAGAGTTTTGGCTGCAATGCGAGGGCATCGTTCAAGAACTGGACGATCGGCGTCAGGAACTCCCGATCGGCGTCCTTAAAAAGCTTCACACTCGTATGCTTTTCATACTCACGAGATGCACACGGTTGCTACAGTTCCACAAAGAAACCGGGTTGGCTGAAGACGAAGTCGTCCTTCAGCTCCGACAGTCTTTGCATTCAGCCGATCGAAGTAGTATTCCGCCAACCGTAAGACGGGATGACGTTTCCGGTGCTTCAAGACCCTCGAAAACGGCATCGGCAAAAAAATATTACAGTCAGGAACAGCCCGACAATAAGGACAGAAACCGTATGTCATCATGGAAGCCGTTGCCGTCCCCCGGAGGAAAAATCCCGGACCAAGCTGCTCCGGTGAAGGATATGAACGATAACAAGACCGATGCTTCGAAGCGGCTGAATGACAAGACGGTTAACGAGACTCTTCCGGAGCTTCCGTCTGCTAAAGATTCACACGCACCGTCTACGACCACTCGTTCTAAGCATCAGCACAAAGCGTCATGGGGGTGGGGGGATCTATCGAATATCGGTGACGAAAGTTCGATAATTTGTCGCATATGTGAGGAAGAGGTTCCAACATTACAGTTGGAAGATCATTCTAGAATTTGTGCGATTGCCGATCGGTGTGATCAGAAAGGTCTCCGTGTGGATGAACGGTTGGTCAGGATCTCGGAAACTCTCGAGAAGCTGATCGAGTCGCTTACACAGAAGGATTTTCCGCATGGTGTTGGAAGCCCGGATGGTGCGAAAATATCGAACTCGAGTGTTACGGAAGAATCGGATATCGTGTCTCCAAAACTCAGCGATTGGTCTCGGAGAGGGTCAGAGGACATGCTCGATTGTTTTCCGGATGGTGATAACTCGGTTTTTATCGATGATTTGAAGGTTCTGCCATCGATGCCGTATAAGACACGGTTTGGTCCGAAGTCTGATCACGGAATGACGACCTCGTCTGCCGGTAGCATCACTCCGAGGTCGCCGTTGATG
>LUCG01225667.1:0-10626 GCA_001633085.1 Carthamus tinctorius
TCAGCTACCGGTTTACTTATCAGCTAGGCTGCTGAACACAGCCTTATTCTGAGAAATCCGTGATTGTGAGATTAGGAAATCCTAGATTAAAAAAGTTAATCAATCTCGAGTCTAGCTTATCAGCTACCGGTTAACTTATCAGCCAGGCTGCCGAACACAGCCTTATTCTTAGAAATCCGTGATTGTGAGATGAGCTTGTTGTTGACTAATAAGCTAGCTAGTAGCAGATAAGCTGAATAAATTATGTTTGGTAAAAACTAGCTTATGAGTATGTAAAATGACCAAAAGCGGTAATAAATAATATTAATAAGGGTATAGTTGGAAAATGCTATAAAAAGCTCATGAAACGCTACTCCAACTAGCGTTTCAATAAGCTAGCTTATGGTCCATCTAAATATGTCCTAGCTTATTTTTGCCAAACACAGCCTAAATCGAATCAGTTGTTGCGATCTTTATGATATTCGATAAATTATAGTGTTTTGATTTTGAAATTGCAGCTGGAGTTACGCCTTTCGTGGTGGCCGGGATCGAGTTTAGCAAGCGAATCGTAAGCTAATTGTTATCATTTTTGTTGTTCTAATTGGATTAAAAATTTTAAAACTTTGGTTATAAGTTTGTCCGCCATGGCAGGTAGCTCAAAAGAAATGCTGGCAATGTGGAGGTTCAGGGCTTGTTTTGATGGAAAAGGAGTACATACGCTGCCCTAATTGTGGTAACAAAGATACAAGATTGGACTATCTTCACGAAAATGTATCCAACGTTACCCTTATTCCTATTGTGTGTCTCCAACTTTAAAATGTGCTATTGTATGTAATATACTTTCAAAATGTGCTATTGTATGTAATATTGTACTTATTTACTGTTGAATAGAACATACAATAACATGTTTTTTAAAAGTATAGTACATACAATAACACATTTTAGAAGTATGCAATAGCACTTTTTGAAAGTATAGTACATACAATAGCACATTTTGAAGTTGGATACACACAATAGGAATAACGGTAAAGTTGAATACATTTTGGTGAAGATAGTCCTAGAAGATTTGATCTTTTTTATTTTGGATAAAATATAGAAACTAGAAAGTCATTACTCATTAGTGAATTTTTGAAATCATTTAGTTAGTAAGCGCTTACCAGTAAAATTGAACATTATCAGTTTATCACCTACCATATCGGACAATATTTTAGTCCCTCAAAACGGTACGAGGGTAAGATTTGTAAGTCTTACTTACCAGTAAGACTTTCGGTTCATGTCATTCCTCTTACCGGGTAAGATTCTAGTCCTTATCATGTTCATCTCATAAGGTAAATTGGCCCGGTAAACACTTACGCGTCAAGCAAACGTCACCTTAGTTTATTGGTTTCTGGCCGGAGAGCGGTTGGCAACAGGGTAGGGTGACGTAATCCAAATACAGAACAGGTTCAAGTTTGAGTTACAGAGAATGTGGGCTTGAATCCCTCTACTTGCGTTTTGCTGTTGAGTAGGGGCGGACCCATATGTTGTACCACCGCTTTATGGTTCCATCATAAGGGGGAAAATTTTGCATTTTTGAAAAATTCCACCGTATTGTTTTCTTGGATGTCATCGTATAGCTTTTGAAATCAAAACGTTAAAACAAGACGCTAATGCCTTTGTACAATCGGCCCTAGTTCAAGTTTTATAGTTGTTTTTAGCTTAACATTAAGTGTTATATATATATATATATATCTTGTGATTTTAAAAGCAAAAGTAAACTAGACTTAAACATGGGTTTTTTTTCTATATAAAGACAAGGAACCAACTGACTGATCTATATTAATAATATTGTGAAAAAAAAATATTTAAATATTTTTTATAGTCAGATTATGCCATCACTTGGAAAAGATTACGGGTCCGCCTTTGCCGCTAAGTCAACTCACGAGATGTTTCCGCACATGTGGTGGTCGGCGGGTTCTGTGTGAGGCTAGTTAGGATTAGCAATAATCAAGCTGTTACACGATAACAAGTTTTTTTTTCGTTGTTGACAAATTTGTGATTTTTGTGGTTTTGTAGGTGGATTTTTGCCATGGCAATCCTGGAAAAGATTCTTTTCTGGTTAAATTCTACCATATATCAAGCCTAGATTTCAAAGATCAAACACATTGAATGGTGTTACTATGATACAATATGCACATCAAAATTACATTGTTACCATCTTCTTGTATAAAAATGTATCTAATTAGTTTTTCTTTTGTACATGTTATCGATTATATACGTTATTAAACCAAGACATGTGCTTGCTTAGTCTTGGCAATCGAGAGATGCACGATGCCTGAACCTTCCAAGCCTGTTTTATCGGTTAACTAAGAGAAAGTTTACCCTTTTTTGAGGAAGGTTTTGGGATGAAAGAGGTTTTAATTGGGTCTTTTTACGTGCTTTTATAAGGTTAATTGTGTTTTTACGAGTCTAGGCCCATGCCCAACCTTAAAGCTCGTTTTGGCCTTCTTTCAACCTAGAGCTTGGACTCGAAAAAGCCCGGGCTTTTTGTTTAGTGAAAACGGGCTTCGAAGGTTGGATTTTTTACATCTCTAGATAGATGTATGCATACTTGTTTTTCAACCTAGAGAAGAGAGAGTTTGTTTTCATGAAAACAGATAGCATGATGATAGCTAATAATCAAGATGAAACAAACCCCATCTATATTTCAAAGGGGTGAGATTTATACAGATCTTACATAATCCATCTTAAACTCCCAGCTTCTAAGAAGCGTGCACAAATATGGAAAGACATCAATAGGCAACGACAATATACAACGTGAGATCATATCGTAGTGATTCAATAACCTTCAAATCAATTAAATCGCGATGGAAATTTATTAATGCTTTGAAATTTGAATCCTTATTATCACATTCACAATGAATATGCTACATAATTATTTCAATTAACAATCATTTAATCAGAAACCTTCCCTCCATATCTACCATTCCTACGGTATTTCCTGAATCCGTATCCATCAAGTTTGAAACTTCTCACTCGGATTATTACCTGAAATACCTGCAATTCAAAACGATCACAAAACAAGGTAAAACCGCACTCGGGTTTTTCACAAACACACGATCTGGTTTCAATGCAGCGATAGAATCATAATCGCCTTCATTATAGCTCTTATCGAACATATTCACTACTCTTCCAGCAATCACTCTACAAACCACGATTGCCATCTTCACATTATTCACACGTGAATTCACATTCATGTTGATAAGATCTTGACAACTTGTGCTTAACCATATTCCACTTTTCCCTTTACCTGATTGAATTACTCTGCAGATGCCGCAATTTGAGTTTTTACAGAAACCCGATGCTTCGGATTGCTTGCAACAAGCGAGGTTAATCCCGTAAAACAATAATTGTTCGTTGCCATCGACCGTGTTTCTTGGATTCTTGTTACAATGCTTTAAAGCTCGGTTTTTTACGTCTTCTCGGAAGTTTTCAAATCGTTCTAGAGTTTCCCATGAGTTCTTGAGCTTCAGAACTTGTTTTATGGTTATTGAACCCCTTTTGGTGTCGGTGGTTGTCGCTTTGAAGATCATCTCGATGACGTTTCTTGATGGGTTTCCGATCTCTAATACTGTGTTTCCTGAATCGTCACAGTTAGAGACGCCTGCATATATTGTTGTCATTATCATCAAGTACTGTTTACTGACGCAAATATCTTTGAAAAAGTTTAAGTTATTATCTTAAGGGCTATGCAAACTGAGGGACCAATGAGAACGTGCCACGTGTCGGGGAAATTTATCATTAATGATGTAAAAAATCAGTTCATGATTATTGATGAATGGGAACAAGTGACGTGCTCTCAATTGTCCCCTAATTCGCAACAGAAATCCAGTTCAAAGTTGAATTTCCTGTATTATTTTAAATATCACTAATTTTTTAATATTGTATTTAAAAAAGAATTATTTTATTCTCTTTAAGTTGATACTATAAAACAATTACAACTTAATATTGCACACGTATAATTTTTAAATCTCTATGTTTCAACTCCATAGACTAACTAACTGATAAACACATAAAAGTACATGATAAATGTTGATTAAATCGATGTTCGACCCTAAAAGTGTTGTTCAACACTAGGATAAAAGACATTCACAATCCCTACTAATACAACAAAATACTCTATAAAACTAACAAATGGCCGAAACTTTATCAAAACACATAAATCCCTAAAATAAAACCACGGGGTCAAAAAATAAAACAAAACATGAATCAAGATTCGCATTTCGAGTTATCAGCTTTAGAACCCAGATGTATATTAACATATTGCATCACGTGGGTACACTTCTAGTCATACTTATAAATTTTGTTACAAACACAATATAAAAATTCATATGCATACTAACTATACGAAAAACGTTAGCAATGTATCCAACTTTAGTAAAGCATCTCCAATGCATAAGTCTTTTAAAAAGGTTTCTATGCATCGGAAAGAAAAGCTTTTTGGTAAAAGGGCTGGTATTATACACCAACAGCTTATTGCATTAGCTTTTTGGTAAAAAGATTAATGAAAAAGCTTTTTTGCATTGGAGAAGGTTTTTTAAAAACATGTTTTTGATAAAGAAAGTTAGTAAAAATCTAAGTTGCAATAAGTTTAATGAGACTCATAGCTTATTCTATCAGTTATACATGATTGTTCAGTAGTGACTTAATGGTATAGGAAGAGGCTTATTTAGTAAGCTATTAGGGGGTGCTTTATGCAGAAAGCCAAGTTTTTATCTAAACATGTCACTCCCAATTAAAAAACATGTTTCTTCCATCTATGAAAAAGCTTCCCATTAATCCCCACGGACAACTTTATCTATAGAGGACTTAATGGAAAACGAGCCAAACAACCCCTAAATGTCTTTATGGATTGTGGATGCTCTTACCGTAAAACCAGTCCTCCCTCGGGTGTCGGTCGAGTTCTTCATCGTTTCTTGTATGAATGCAAGTTTTACGCACTACGGGTCTTTCCCGACCCAAAATCACATCCGTTCGCTTGCCGCCGCAATTCACCTTCCCCATCAACAAAGCCCACAAACCGTGCATGGCTCTTGCGGCTGGCCCGAAACCCAATAGCAGCAGGTGGAGTGGAAACCCAATAGCGGACGATGGAGTGGAATCGAGTGGTGTAGTGTGCTAGCATGGGGCAAAAGGTGGTTAGAAAAGTGGATTGCGAGATGGGTTTGGGTGGAGGTCCTTTAGTTTACGTGGCTGAATCGATTAAGTCGAGAAGAGAACAAAAGGAAGAATGATGGCAATGGTTTGGTGTGTAGTGAAAGCATTAAAGGATGGTGATTGAAATTTAGTGAACGTGTCTTTTTAGACTTGTGATATAAAAAGACAACACCTTTGTTGTCATTCGGATACGAATTGTTTCTTTCTGGAGGCTTGTTATATTGTAAAGTTTTCGGCACGACAGATTCAGAAACTTAGGTGATTGAAGATTTACTGGTGTAAAAGAATCTAAAAATCGAATAACTCGGGTGGACCAACACGGTTTTGGGTTATTTGGTTTGTGGGTTTAAATGATCGGTTAACCAAATATGGTAAGTTTCAGTTTCGATTATTATTTCTTTTAGCACGTTGGTTAACCGGATAGGAAATTATATTTTCATTTAATTAATTATATATAATTTCTTTCTAATTAAATAAGTTGGTTTGAGCATATATGAAATTAACATTATGTGAAATAATTTATTTTAAAAATAAAAGAACACGAGTTTGAAGTATATTTAACAAAACCATCACCAATGTCTTCATTATTGTATGATTGTAAGAACTAGAGGTAACAAAACAATCAATGTATAGCGACGATGGGTTATATTACTTTTCTCTTCGGATAGAAATTAGAGCTGAACCGAGGTTATATAGCTAAGATTTAACTTATATGATGAAAAGCGTTAAATACATGTAAAACTGACCTAAAATTTTTGATATTTTTTCAAAATCTCACGTATAACATGCTACAAAACGGTTTACCCAAAATCCCCGCTCATCAATTAAATTAGAACATATAAGATTTTATATATTTCGAATTTCTCTCTAATAGTGTATTCGTATCACTGGTAAACAAGAAACGGGCATGAGATTTTAGGACAGGAAATTTCTATCTAGAAAGATAATGGAAATGAAACCGAACATATCAAGACCCATAATGTAAATGCGTCCAGAAACATACTTAGATAAAAAAGAAATACTGAAACTGACTTATCAAACGATGACACGTGGTATGCTAGTTACTTATTTATTATATATAGTTTATACTGAATTCGAATATGAATTATAGTACATTCATTTTTTCAATGTTTTCTTTGTATGAAAAAACCTCAAAATTCAATGATAACATTAAGGATGTGGGTAACTATGTATATAATCATTTAATCATTATACTTTTTTTATCCATACAAAAACATGGATGCAATTGCATGATATCAAGAAGATATAAGAAATCATTTTCAACACCTTTGGACAAGTTAAATTCATACAAAACATCCTTTTTGTATGGACCACTTGGTGAAATATCCTAATAAAAAAATAGAGGTGGGCCCTATCTATCGATGAAAAATGTTATTTACTTCTCACGTAATAACTATAGGATCGGTTAGATATACCTGATTTACCTCCCACATAACACCGTGAAACCAACACGATAGGCCTGACTTACCTCTCACATTATCATTGTAATACCAGTAAGACGGACCATTTACCTCTCACATAATGTCCATGGGACCAGTACAATAGACCTCACACCTCACTTACCTCTCACATCATGACCGTGAGACCTATACAACAGACTTGATATACCTCTTACACGACGACCGCGGGACTAGTACTATAGATCTACTTTATCATGCATGATGACCATAAAACCATTACAAAATACTAGATTTGCCTCTCAAATGATCACCATGACCTGTACAACAAACCCGATATACCACTCACATGACGACTGTAAGACCAGTAACATAAATCTGATATACCACTCACATAATGACCGTGGAACCAGTAAGATAGACCTGATTTACCTCTTACATAACGACCATAAAACATGTACGATACACCTGATTTACCTTGATGAACATGGAACCAGTACAATAGACCCGATTTACCTCTTACATACTGACCATAGGAACAATATATTTAACAATTAAAAGTTAACAATATTCATTACATTAAAAAATGAGACACTTTAAAGTTTAAACCAATTTCCATGGGGTTAATCATAAGTTTAATGGTGTCATAGTTTCAAAACAAGCATACATACATACATACCTTATTCCAATATCTAACATGTCTTCACTTCCATTCATTTTCTAACAAAACCTTTCAAAACACCCATTCAAACAACAACTATACCTCCATTACAAATCTAAACTTACAACACCTCCCTTCTTTTCACCACAAATCCTACATTCGATACGCCTAATCCGCGGCTAATATCAACACAGCGGTACAAACGAGACGCGAACTAACCTCACGTTTATCCATTTCCGACCACCATGAGGGGCAAATCCGTAATTCCCGCACCCTTTCGACCACGTTGTAGACCTTGCTTTATTTTGTTTCTTAAGAGTTTATTTTACGGCCCCAAAAGTATTCTTCCAAGATTTTGCGGGTATGGATTAGAAGAATGGTTTAGGGTCGTGGAGTCGATATTACAGCCTTCAACCTCGGGATCCCTATGGGTCCCGTAAACGTCGTTCCAGTGAACGACCTTTCGGAAATTTGAATTCGAAATTTGGACTTGGCTGTGGAGGGTGGCGGCATTTTGTGGCGGTGGGTGGTCGGGGATCCTATTGCCGACTACGAGGTCAAGACAAAGGGCATCGTGTTCGTCTGATCTAGTTCTTGAAATTCCCGATATCGTGGAGTCATGGTTGTTATTTTTCACGATGGGTACATCATGGTTGTGTTTTCCTTCGTATGCGGTTATGACGGCTTTAGGATCATGGGATGCCCGCTCTACATGTTTTCTTACTGTGCATCCGGCACTTGTGCACTTGTAATAACTCCTGCATAATGTGTGTGATAAGTTATCGTAAGTTTTTAGGTTTAGCGTAGGTTTTAGCATTCTTTGTTCATCTAAATCGTTGATTCAGGGGGTGTTTGGGATTGCTTATCAACTTATTATGTTGTGGTAAACAGTAATAAACACTTTTTAAAGTCTAGACGGGTAAAAAGTAATTGCTTGTACCTTTTTGGCAAAGGAGATAACGAGTTTTTAAAGTAATTCATTCTAACTATTTAACTTATTTGAAACAACTTATCAGTTTTTTAGTTATTTTACATATATAAGCAATCTCAAACACTCCCTAAAAATAGCTTATCAAATATCAACTTATTACGTTTTGGTACTGTCATAAGCTAATCCAAACACTTTTTATTAAACTCCATTTTGACACCACATAAGTTGATAAGCACTTATACAGAAAAGCATAAGTTGTTTTAAATAAGCAATCCCAAACACCCCCTTAAATTAAATTCATAATCTCCTGGCCTATAAAGGAAAAATGGTTTTATACTCATTAGAAGGTAATGGATGATATAAAATCTCATTTAAGGTTATAAACCTAAATATCTATTAGCAGTTCTGGTTCATCTAAATCGATGATTGATTGTCTGTACAGTTGTACCAATTAAGCAGTTAAGATTTTATGGTTCTTTACTTCTTTTCTCTAAACCAAACGAACCCATCTAGCTATCTCTAGTGGTAAGAATAAGATATATGAAAACTTTGCCTCTACGATAAAGGATCGAGAGGTAGTTTCCGTGAAGACACCCTGCCAGGGATCTTAATAATGATTGAGGCAATGAAGTTGCATAAGCTAGGTGATAAACCAATCATGTTTGGTAAAAACTATCTGATAAGCTAGATGCCAAATGTAAAAAAGACCTAAAAACATGTCGAAATTTATTGGAAAAATATAAGGGGTCATTGAAAAAAGGTGGAAAAGGTGTCGCTGGAGCTTATTGAAAACGCTACTGCCTACTGGTGCTAGCCATAAGGGTTGTGGCATAGTGGTTGCACTCATGGAGGGTGTGGTGGAATATCCCATCTGTCCAGAATTCAATTCCAGATGTATGCCACAATTGTGGCCACTAAGTTTATCAGAGCTGATTTCTTATGGTCATAATTTGCCAGGATTAGTCCGGGCATAGCCTGGGACACCCTTCCAAAAAAACGCTACTTGTGCTTATGGCTAGCTAAACAGGCTTTTTTCTATGAACTCGAAAAATAAGCTAGCTTGTGGTTGTGAAATATGGCCTAAATAATAATTGGAGCAATGATACGGGCAGAAACAAGTAAGCATGTATCAAATTCTATTTAACAACATAATGAATACGCACCTAGGATTAGGATTGCCTCGCACAACTTTCTGCCCATATTTACGCCAACGGTATCCATCATCCAATATATCAACCTCGCTGGTAGTTTGGACAACCACTCGTGGCTCACGGATAGGCTTAACCACTGGAGTTATATCAAGGGAACCGAAATCTGTTCGCCTGGTCACAATTAAAAAATCACTGAATATTAGCATTTTGACTACAACCACTATTAGCAAAATACAGACTTCTGTCCAACTTCCTCACCTCTTTTTCGAAAATGGATCATCGTCATCATCAACCTCATCATTGGTGTGATTCAATTGCCGAGCTGAACCATCCGTGTTGTCTTGATTTGCTTGTCTAGGAGATTGCACAGGAGTTCCATTGGCCTCAAAGTTAGGATTCTGGCCATTATTTGCAGAGAGGCCTTCAAGAACAATAAAGAATGAATTTAATAGAGATTAGAAGATAATAGTGATTAACGACGGACTAATAGAGTACGAAAAGTTACTCCAGCTACCTGCTTGATAAGTTGCATATTGAACTTTATCAGCGTTTTCCTCTTGTATCGACATAAGAGCACCAGCACTAAATCGACGGCTAGGTTGAGGTTTGGGATGATCGTGTGTGCCCTTATACACAATCTCTGTTATTTGTCCGGTATAAGACCGTTCAAAAATCTTTTTCACTTCACAATTGGGATGTGTACACTTGTAATAGCTTCTCGGGTGTTCACTCCCTTTCACGACTTTCTGCCCATATTTTCGCCAATTATATCCATCATCTGATGACCTGTCAAATGGGATTGCGGGTCCAGAATCTTTAGGCTTCCCCAATCCATTTGTTTCCTCACGAGGCATGTATGCGGGTGCATTGAGACTTTGTTCTTTTGGTGACGCCATTTCCCAGTTGGATGCAGATGGAGAACCATATGACCGAGGCTCGGTTTGGTTTTGATATTGCCCACTTGGTTCAGCTCGTTGAAGGTTGGAACATGCAGAAACCTTTCATGCAACCAGTGTTATAAATCTCTTTTTGGTAAAGTCGAGTTTCTACACATAAAGGAGAAAACAATACATGATACAGGAAAAAGGAATGCACAAGGAAGAGAGAATGGTTGAGCACTCATTCTATCGATGTACTGCTCTTTGTAGTTGGGTATGGACGGCCTTCGAGGAGAGAGCAAGAGGATAAATAATATAGATAAATATCAATTTTTCAAGGGGGCAGCTCTACAATTGAAGTATACACACTGTGCATAATGAATAGAAAGTGAGAAGAACTTCAATTCAGCCT
>LUCG01225678.1:0-11545 GCA_001633085.1 Carthamus tinctorius
CTGTGTGTCTGTGTGTCTGTGTGTGTAACAAATAAAAAGTTTGACACATTCAGAAATATAACTTAACCATACCTGTGAGATCTTGTAGTCAACGAATGCCTTCCCTTCAGATAAGCATTTGCAATATGATGGCCAAGCAACTTCTGATAATAAGCAACAAAACTGTTTCCAATGTACTGAATCAAACTTTGACGAGTTTCCATCAATGTTAATAGCCACTGAATCAAATACAGGCTGCTGTAGAAATCCACCTTGAGATGAGAACTTTAAATTACCATGGTCATCACTTTGGCCAGATTTTACCCCTTCCGTAAGTAGCTTGCATAGTACAAAAAAGTAATGGTGCAAGTTCTGAAATCTTTGCAGCACCAAATCCAACAGAAGCTGAAAAGGACACTAAAATAAGAGTAGATTCCAAATTCGAATCTATTGGATAAATCATTCAGCTTTCCATAGTCATAAACTCAATATTTTATGATATCGACCTAATCAATCAATTCAAATCATAATTTATTTTATGCAACAGCTGAACCAGTAACAATATGACTTCCCACCACCTTTGTACTTATGGGAACATAATTGAGTAAGATAGGGAGCATCTTGTTAGTGTTAATACGATCACATGATGTTGGTTGAACAACAAGATGAAGCAATAAGACCTTGAGAATCTTTAGCAAGAGCATCTGAATACTAAAGGTAGGAAGAGTTGCCATCAGAAACAATTAAATTCTTGTAAAATCAAATGTTTATTGTAAATTAAATTAGCATGCTGCAAGTGTCACATCGAGGTAAAACAAATGCCCTGAACGTTGACAATTAAATAGATTTAGAGAGAGCAAGTAGAAAGAAAAATACCAATTTCCCAGCATGTCTCAGCCCTAGAAGCACTGCCGATATTGAAGCAGAGCATGAGCACAAAAACTGCAAACAAGAAAGAAGGCCACGTGTGTTTGCTACTTGTTCAAGAATACGCCTGCCAACTTGCCTTGCATTCTGCAAATAAAAAAAATTCTCATAACTAATTCACATATACACGCCATTAGATGCAAGAAAGAATGAAAAATGAAACATTGATGCAAATTAATAATGAAGTGGATAGAAGTGAGAGCAATGCAGGAACTTAAAAACCAAACCATATCAAATCAAACAAATTCAATATATCCCACTCAGAAGTCGGGTCAGCAAAGTCGGATGTAGACAGACCCTTCCTCTACCTCAAGAGGTAGAGAGGTTGTTTACGAGAAGGCCCCTAGCTTGCGAAAAAGATTTGGAAAGCATGGCTAGAAGCCATAATTTGGCAACAAAAAAAAGGGTCTACTAAAGAATGAAAAGAGCCTGAAACAATCGAGGAAAAAACAGTCAGGCGCAAAGACCAGTTGAACAAGATGAGAGAAAGAAACTGCTAAGCCAGCAAGAATTGCTAAAAAGTGCACAGGACACTCCAAATAATCCCCATCTATCTATTTCTCTACAGCACTACAGGCTTCTCAGCCGACTGTCCACCCTCCCCCATCCCACCCTTTACCCTCCTCTCCACCACCTCCAAGAATCCTATGTGAGATCTTATCCTCAGACAGACACCTCCATGTCCAGCCTCAGTTGCTCATTCCATGTCCTCCTCAACCTGCCTCTCCTCCTCACCCTCTCGACCGCGAAGCTCTCCACCATCCTAACCGGTGTCGTAAGTGTCTCCTGTGAACATGCACAAACCACCACTCTACCCTCTCTGAACTGCAAATCCTGTAATCTTGAGAAAGTTTCTGAAAGGCCATTGGGAATGTTTCTCGAGTTTCATCTAGCACCGGCATCCTAGAACGTGACACATTTGTGGTTCAAGCATGACACTTGTCACCAATATAATGCATGAACTGAATGCATTATTTAAGATTCAAATGCCAGATTTACATGACTTAATGGTATTTGAAGTCATCAATTACACTATCAGAATTACATGATTAATGACTATGAAAGGAAGTATTTACATCATCGGGATCAACAAGCAAAAGGATTAAGCTTTCACCCATCCTTGGTTCCCAAGTCCATTGCTTCCAAAGCTCACCTTGCTCCATTCTTGTAATAAAATAGGATGTTAACCTGCAATAAAATGATTAATATCAACATTGTGATGTTTCTCATGTCCACCGTGCATTCAACCTTTCATGATACAGCATTTAAACAAAGATACAGGGGGAATGCAGCATTGAAAAATTAACCTCCTGAAAGTTCTGATCAATGGGATGCACATTGTTTTGACCTTGACCGAGTTCTTTGACTCTTCTCCATCCCCACCATCATCAGAACCAGATGGTGTTCTCCACCCAAAAAGATGTGATACCTCCGACACACGTGTTGTCAACCAACGTCCAACTGGAAGAGCCATCTCAGTGCTAGTTTCTGGTTCAACCATAGAAAAACGAGATAAAGCCCATATAACTGCCTTAGAAAATGATACCGGTAGAACCGCAGGATCGATTTCAACTAAAACATCAAACCATAGCATCGGAATGCACATCCACGCCCCAAATTCCGATGAAGTAGTTTGACTCTGCACACTAAATTCATTCCAACAACTGGCATCTTTTTCTTCAATATCATCTGTAAATAGGCCTTCATTGGCATCTTCATCTTTGAAGTCAACGATATTCCTATCAGCACCTTTCTGTTTTTGGCAGTGTAGAATTGATGACACCAATGCAGATGCATCAGAGACTATAACAGTTTGAATCAAATCAAAAGCAGGTTGTCTAAGAGAACTGTAGAGTGTCGAGTCCTTAAGAGATGCCACGAGAGAAGGGCCCCTGTAACATAAACATCAGATGTCATCTCATGACAACTATGTTTACCCAATTACATCATATATGTATTAGTAGTTAGCAATAATTGTTTCTTTATGCAGAGATTCAGCAATGTTCTGACACTACAATTGCTGCACAGTGCATCTTAATTTGCTTGGAAGAAAACAAGAGGAAAAAGAAAAGGAATCTTTTGTGCCTTTTAGCAATATCTTGAGATTGCAGGCACATACTGGAAAGTAAATATATCTTTCATCTAATTCCATTAAAACAAAAAACTGAGAAAAAGAAGCACAAGCACCATTCCTGCCATGGGAAATTGGGAATCAGGATCAAGTTGCCCACAGCGCAATCAAACTAACCAAACATAGAATTTGCTTATTCAAATGATCATGACTTTTACATGCCAATCATGACTTGACATTATCAAGATTAATAGCTACAACAGGCTCATAATGTAACAGATGAACTAGCAAAAAGAACCAGGCACCCTGGCCATTTCAATAACGATTCTGCTCAAAGAAGTAGTTTTTTTGCATAAATAATACAAAGATTTGCATACCACATGTGTGCACATTCAAAAGGTGGACAGGAAGGATTCATCTTGTAACCTCGGTGAATAATGAGAATAGCTATCTGTGAATACAATTTTCCATCAATTACTAAAAAGGTAGAGCAAATATCACAAACAAGTATCAATTATAGGCTGTTCAAATGAATGATATGTAGTTCATGCCAATCTAGAAGAAAAAGACACCTGGCAGGCCTTTTTTCTCATCAGAGAGCTGAAGTTTCTACTAACAGTCACTTGATGTAGAAGAAAGTAGAGAAAATGTCTGCGTTGCTTTTTGTGTTCCCCATCTTGCAAAGCCTCGAGAGACTGCAGAAATAGGTCATGTAGACATTATTAAGACCATACAATATCTTCTGGCATATAAGTTTACATGTAAAGTGATGCATGAAAAAAGAAGCAAGGGGGGCTTGCAATTAAGACATGAATTAAAATGGAAGTATAACACACAAGCATGCCTGAAGAAAAGGTGGGAAAAGATCAAATATTTCCTTGTGGCTCTTCTCATCTTGAGTATGGAAACACTGACCCAGTAGTGTGTCACGCATTACACTTGGTGATAGTGTTGCCCTTAACCAGAGCTTACATCCTTGAATAATAACAAACTATTTTAGTAGACCTTTAACTAGCAAATGAACATAGGTATAAAACCCAGGAAGACGTACCAAGCATATCGAAAAGTAGTCTAAGGCAATTGATTGCATAAGAGAATTCAACGGAATCATCACAAATATGGTTAAGCACAATACTCAGGAAACTGGGATAACGCTCCAAAATCCCTTCTTCAAATGCATGAGGCTCTAGAAACCCAAGCCTTCAAAAAAGAGCAAACAAGAGCATTAATAAGAAGTTGAGACGTAATTATAATACTCTTCTCAGATCAAGAGTATTATATAATATAAGGAGAAGGGGACAGCTTCAAGAGTTAGTAAAAACCACTGCTCCCTACAGTGCCTTGATTCCAAGCCATACAGTTATTCGATCCAGCTGCATCCTTGGCCTTGAGCTTTCAGAATTTAGAGGCACAACTTCTGTCTCTAAAAATGCAATGCATTTCTTGAGCAAAGGCTGCAAAGGATCCAATTCTGCTGCATTCCTGGAGTGATATAACAAAATTTAAACAAACTTTGTGAGGTAATGTTGTGAAACTAAGCTATGAAACAGAAATACCCTGCGGAACATGCATATCAGCTTAAGCATAAACAGCAATAAAGCAATGTTCCTGCACTGACACTTCTGTGTCAAAAGAAAGGCATACATGGAAAAAAAATATATATTGACGTGAACATCAAACTACCATGAAAGGAAGGCATGAATTCAAGAATATCGGCAAAACATAATATTCCAGACATTCTTTCACCAGCCTCACAAAGCCATTGACGTTGAGAATAAGTCGTGTTGCAACCAAGTTTTCTTACGGACAAGAGTTTTTTTGCATAAAGCATCCTTCAAGATTTTAAATTGTGTAAGTTGTAAACATGCCATAGCAATCTCTCTTCTATCAATATATCCTACAACTTCATTTTCTTAGTTCATGTATTTGGCAAGAGTGGAATAAATCTAAGCCTAGCATCATATGTCAAGCTCTTGCCAGACCTCTGTTTATACATATCTTGGGCAGAATCCCATATTAAGGATTTGAATTTATCAGTGCAAAGCACAATTTAGGCTGTGATGAAGACCCGTCGCACATTTGTGCCTGGCTCTCAAATGGCCAACAAATGTAAGTAACGTAAATTGATCCATTCCCATTGAGTAGGCTCCAATAGGATGTGACTGATTCCTTCCAGAACATGTATGGGATAGTTCTAGCCAAGATTCCTTCCAGAACATGTTCTACTGAGACTAAATCTGTCTCACACTGGAAAAGCCTACAGAGAATGAACGATATGCTAGTTGTGATAAGGACATCTCAACAAAGTGCTAATAATGCGCTACCAGTATGATTTAACTGAAAATAGTAGAAACTGAGAACAACTGATAATATCAGGGATCAACTATAATTATGTTATAACAATCTTTTAATGAATATTTTAATGATACCCGTTAAGTTATATACTTCTTATCCATTTACCCACTTAATGGTGTTCTCCACAAATGATCATATACATGCTTATTAACCAAGTTAAATCACATCAGATCTCCTGACATTACTCTATCAATCCCTTTCAGATAGCCTGCCACTCTTGCTAAACTTTTTGCATTTCAAGTTGAATGGTTTGTATAACGGAAACAGTTTTAAGTTAATTCATTGCCCCTCTTACATACAATAGAAAGCATTATCAAGCTTGCAAAGGATCAAACAAACAAAAATGCAAGCCTGTTTCGTTCTACATTCTTATGCCTCCCCTAGCAAGAAAAATGCCATATCCAAGGAGGTGTTGAATGCTCATTTAGCCCTTCAAGTAAAAGCGCATATCTGGACAGATGCTCACACTACATGTCTACATGCCTGATCCCATGATGATTATCCTAATTCCTAAAGGACCTAAACATTGTTTGCTCACTTGCTACTTGCATATGCTTTCAGCCCTGGTCACATTATGTTCTAATTAGTCTCATTACTGCTTTATTACTGATTACTTCCCATAGTATTTCCTTTTACATGCAAACAGACTCTAGAGCTCTATAATAGAAGCCAAAGAACTATTCCTGAGAAGACTGCAGGTAAATCTAGCATGTCACACATGGGCTATAATCTATCAGTCACCAGAAAACCATCCATGTCTGCAACCAAATCAAATATCTCACATGCCTGATGGCACCAGTGAAAAGTAACCTACTTCTCACCAGCTGATCACCCAATTCAGCTAGCAATATCAAGAAGCTCAGTTGGACCTTCTAACAAGAAGCAACAGGATAAGTACCTCAATTTTCCCATGTATCCAGCTAAGCGGAAGCCTATAGTACGACACCTTCTGTTCTTGAGGAAGAGTAGGGCATAAACTCCCTACATGAACCATGTAAAACACTGAACACGATTGGGGAGCTGTTATGACCATAAAGGGATAAAAAAAATATAGCATATTGTTGAAACTGTACTGGATATTGTTGATGGCCAGCCAAAGTGAGTTCATGAGAATCATCAACTGCTTCGATGAATATCTGAAACTCGGTGACCAAGGATTGGTCATCCAGTAAGACGGGAAACATCAACACCTGTAAAACAATGATAAACAAAATAAAATCTGTTATCCAAGATATCTGACACGCAAGAATAACACGAAAAAACAAATCAAAATTATCAGACAATATTTTATCAAACCATTGACTTTGAAGAAAAAACAAATCCAGGGAACAACAAATCAATTTCCAGATAATATCAGATAACATTGATTTCTTTTTTACCAACAAAAAGACTATGCAAATATCGTTAAACCCCTTAGTAAATACAGGAAACAAAGATGCACGAGCAGAACCCAAGAAATAGGTCAACCTGCTGTTGCTAGTAACTACCCAAGAAGAACAACAACAAACGAAAATCAACCGAGTTTCAGCGACTTGGACACATTGATTTGAACACATTGAGTTTCAGCGACTTTCGATTTGGAAATAGAGTCGAATAAATAGCAAGAAACGACAAACTGATTTGCACACATCGAGTTTCAGTGACCTGGAGTCTCGATTTGCAGGTCTCAGTTTGGAGCTTTCGATTTGCAGGTCTCGATTTGCAGAGATTTGGAAATCTCGATTTGGAGCTTTAAGTTTGCAGGTCTCGTTTGCAGAGATTTGGAAATCTCGATTTAGAAGGAGAAGGAGAAGGGAATAGAGATGAGGCGTATGGAGATGGAGCATTATAGAGAAGGAGCTGATGGAGATGGAGAGCTTGATGGAGAAGGAGCTGAGATGGCGATGGAGAAGAGAAGCACAGGAGGCGTGTTCTAAGTTCAGCCTATTAGGTTAGAAAATAAAAAAAGGCGTATTTTGGTAATTAGATGGCTTGTTCTAGTTTGTTCCACCTTTTTTGGTGGAACACGCTTGTTCCACATGTGTTCAGGTTAGTTCTGTTCTGTTCCACCTTTAGCCACGCCAAACATGGGACAGAAGCCATTGTTCCTGTCTGTTCTGTCCTGTTCCACCTACCAAACGCACCCTTAGTGGCCAAAGATTAGAAGGATAAGCATTAACAAACATATGTAGGTCTACAATCTAAAATGCAAAATGAAATTACTACAAGAACTATATAATAGCCAACAACAATTATTTTCAGGTGACGGAATTTCCATTTTACAAGTCTCAACGTGCAACAATACACCTTTCATGATGACAAAATGCAAAGCCAAATTGGTTCCAAAGAAGCTCAAAAGCACTTCAGTAAACTGGTTAACGGTTTTACTAGTTGTGGCTTTATATACCGTAATAAGCTTGCTAATTAGAACTAGCTTGGTTTAAGAAACTGATGTGAATTGAAGTAATTTCCTACTATCCATTGCAATTCAAAGTCACCGATTACAATTTCCAGGCTTTCGAGAGGTTGGATCTCTCCCAAGAGCTCACCCTCAAAATGAATGACAAAACAGAATACCCCTCTAACTGACTTTCCCTCCTAATACACTAAACACCATATGCTCCCTTGATTTGAGAAGTTCCTATAATACCCTTCTATTATACAGCCACATTACAGTTGTTCTACACTACTTACCCCTCCTTTTGTATGTAAAACGGACCGTGGGCTTATCAATACCCCATTTCAAGACTTTCACCTTGTCCTCAAGGTGATTGTTGGGAAATTGTTGTGTCAACGCATCAAAATTTTCCCAGGTGGATTCGAAATCTGACGTGCCTTTCCATTTTACTAGCACTTCCAAGTAACCTGGGTCATTCTTTCCCACAGTCCGAACATCCAAAAGCGCCTCCGGTTCCACTAGTAAAACTAAGTCTTCGGTTAGCTGAGTTGGGAGGTCTCTTGATGTTAGACCATTCCCCACAGCCTTTCTCAGTTGAGAAACGTGGAAGACCGGGTGGATTTGAGCTTCCATCGGCAGTTGCAAACGATATGCTACTTCGCCTATTTTCTCCAGAGCCTTTTTAAGGTCCATAGAACCGTGCCAGTAGCTTGGGATGAGTCCCTTTAACGAGGATTTCTATCGATACGGTCTGATCTTCAGAAAGACCCATTCTCCAGCCTCGAAACTCACCTTTGACCTCTTCAAATCGATTTGCTGTTTCATTCGAAAGTGAGCTTTCAGCAGATGCATGCGAGTTTCATCCCAAATTTCATCACGACCTTCCAGTTCCGCTTCCACTGCTTGAACAACTGTCGATTCTTTTCGGTATCTTAGCAAGGGAGGGGGTTCGCGACCATATAGAATTGGAAATGGGGAGCCCTTAATGGCTGAGTGATATGCCGTGTTATACGACAGTTCGGCCCTAACTAGCCACTGACTCCACTCTCATGGTCTATCCGAAACCCAGCATCTCAGATACTGCTCTAATTCCTGGTTGACCACCTCCGTCTCACCATCCGTTTGTGGATGATAAGCCGAGCTGAACTTCAATGTTGTTCCCTGTAGCTTGAACAGCTCTTTCCAAAACAAACTTTGGAATACCTTATCCCGGGATCTGAGATTATGGATCCTGGAACACCATGCAAGTGTACTACTTCTCTAACAAAAGTTTCAGCTACTATGTCGGCGGTGAAGGGGTGCTTTAGTGGTATAAAATGAGCATACTTGCTCAATCTATCTATGACTACCAAAATCGTTTTCCACGCACCGGACTTGGGAAAACCCTCGATGAAGTCCATAGTGATATCACTCCAGACCGTATTTGGAAGTGATAACGACTGAAGTAATCCTACGGGTGACCCACTTAGCACTTTATTCCTCTGACATATCTCACACTCCACCATATTAAGAAATATCTTTCCTCATTCCCACCCAAAATAACTCTGTTGTCATCCTTTGGTATGTTCTTCCTTCACCATTATGTCCACCAATTAGCGTTGCATGAAATTCGTTAAAACAACTTTTGAACCCACGAAGATTTTCTTGGTATAACCAATCTATCTTTATAATAGAGCAAATCCTCATGTATACCAAACCCTTTTTGTGCCTCCGCATCTTTTACCAAATCCGCTTTAATTTTCATCAAGAATTCATCCTTTTCAATTCCTCCTTGAATTCTTCCCAGTGTACCCAACTCGGAACAGACAGACTTGACAACTCAGCCTGCTCATGTTTCCGAGAGAGTGCATCTGCTGCCTTGTTGGCACTCCCCTGTTTGTAAACTATCGAAAAATTATAGCCCATCAATTTTGATACTCCGACTCCACCCTTTGTTCCAATAGAAACTTTAGACTTTGCTGGTCACTTCTCAACGTGAAATGGTTTACCAACAAGTAGGGCCTCCATTTCTTGACTGCCAAAACTATTGCCATCAATTCTTTTTCGTAGGTTGATTTCTGCCTTGCTCTTACACCCGGCACCTGGCTGAAATAAGCTATTGGTTGTTCTTTCTGCATCAATACGGCCCCTACACCCGTACCATATACATCCGTCTCAATCACGAATTACGTGGTAAAATCGGGTAGCTTTAAGACCGGTGCTGTAGAGAGTGCTTCCTTGAGCCTGTTAAAGGTTGTTTTTGCCTCCACCGTCCACTCAAATTGGTTTTTTTCTCAACAAATCTGTTAATGGGCTTGCAATGACTCAGTAACCCTTAATAAATTTCTTGTAGTATCCCGACAACCCAAGGAATCCTCTTAACTCTGTTACATTCTTAGGGGCTTGCCATTCCATTATTGACTTAACCTTGGGTTCATGACCAAGGTACCTAACCTTTCCCTTGCGAGTTTGCACTTTTTTCTATTGGCATACAGCTGATTTTGAGCAAGTAAGTGGAATACCATCCTCATATGTTCCACATGATCCTCCATCGTCGGGCTATATATTAGGATATAGTCAAAGAAAACCAACACAAATTTTCTGAGATAGTCCTTAAAAACTTCATTCATTAATCCCTGGAAGGTTGAGGGAGCATTCACAAGGCCAAAGGGAATCACCATGAATTCATAATGCCTTGGTGGGTTCTGAATATTGTTTTGTAGACATCTTCGTCTTTCATACGGATCTGATGATACCCGGATTTCAAATCCAATTGGAGAACACTCTAGCCTCATGCGATTCATCCAATAGCTCATCAATAACCGGGACTGGGAATTTGTCAACTATCGTAGCTTTGTTGAGAGCTTGGTAATCTATACAGAACCTCCAGCTAACATCTTTTTTTAACTAACAGAACAGGGCTGGAAAAGGGGCCGTTACTTGGTCTTATGATCTTTGCCTCCAACATTTCTTTCACTAATTTTTCTATCTCATTCTTTTGGTAATGAGGATATTGGTAAGGCTTTAAATTCACTGCCTCTGTACTCTCCTTCAAATTAATGGCATGCTCATTTCCTTTTTGTGGTGGCAATTCCCTCGACATATTAAAAATCTGCTCATATTCATCTACCACTGTCTGCACCATTGTTTGAACTTGCGGTTCTAGCTTATCCTCCGTTAGCATCACGCATGATCCCAACTCCACCAGTATCGTCTGCCCCTCTAGTTGAATGATCCTACTCATAGCTTTTAAAGAAACCAGGGACCTCCCCAAGGCTGGGTTTCCTCTTAAAGTCACGGTTCTGCCGGCCACCGTGAACTTCATAACTTGCTCTTTCCAATTGACACTAGTTGTTTCCAACGTCTCTAACCACTGCATCCCCAATATCACGTACACATTGTTGTTGCCCAACTGAATTGGAAGGAGATCTTCTATAATCTCTAGCCCATGGACATATACTTCCACGTGTTTACATAGCCCAATTCCTTTGACCTTTTCCCCTAGCCCCAATGTAATCATATACTCCCTTGTCTTCTCCACTTTGATCCTCTTCTTCTCTACTATTTCTGTAGAGATGAAGTTGTGTGTGGCAGCACTATCAATTAGTATGACTACCCTTGGATCATCAATCACCACTTCCAGCTTCATAGTTTTTGGATTCGTTAGCCCCACCACCGAATTCAAGTGAATCTCCACTTCCTTATCGACCGTATAGACCGCGCGGCTGAATCCAACGATTTTTCCCCTTCCTCACCATTATCATCTTCCTCTAGTTCATCAGCCTAAACCAGCAACACACTTAGCTCCTTTTTCTTACACCATGACCTGGAGAGTACTTCTCATTGCACCGGTAGCA
>LUCG01225693.1:0-12160 GCA_001633085.1 Carthamus tinctorius
CTTTCGTATTTGATGTTTTAAACTTTCTTTAAGTTTCGAAACAATGTATTAGTTTTTTGTGTTATTTAATAGTTTTTTAGAAAATATATATTATACCGGGTCGGGTAACCGGGTTTCGGGTCTTGACCGGGGCTGGGTGGTCAATCCCCGTACCCGCCAGGGACCGGGGCCGGGGGCGGGTCTCCTGATACGAAACCGGGGGCGGGGGCGGGTAATGGGGTACCCGCCCCAAACCCATCCCTATAAAATACATAAAAACATTTCAATTTTACGTGAGAAAAATACATGTAAACATTTCAATTCCATGATTTATAATGAGATAATAAAATCCAAAAATATTCAATATTGGACTCATTTAGAAGGTATGGACGAAATAATTATAATGGTATAACTTGTTAAAATTAAATAATATTAACACATATAATCGTATATTAAATGATTATTTGAAAATTGCCGTGGATGAATTAAATGCACCAGTGGCAATATCATCTCCCTTTTTATATACAATTAGTTTTATAATATTAGTTGTAAAGTATAATATTGAAAGTTTATTGATAGCTTACCAATAAAAAATGTCATACTTTTAGATATTTGAATAAAGTTGTATATTTTTAGTATAAGTATTAATCAATGATTATTTTTTTTAAAATCATAACTAAAGAAAGACAAAAAAGCAAAAAGCAAAAAAAGAGTTGCTGATATTGTCCCACGTTGAAAGAGAGATACTATATGGTGAAACTTGTCCCACATTGAAAGGTAGATCCTAGGGGTGTAAACGAGCCGAGTCGAGTAGTGGGTTAATCGAACCAAGCTCAAAAAATAATGTTGGGCTCGAGCTCGATTAACTTTTTCATTGTAGGGCTCGAGCTCGAGCTCGAATATTTTTTGAGTTATCGGGCTCGAGCTCGAAACTCGTTTATGGGTTCGAACTCGCGATCGATTAACTCGTTTATCTACTTGAACTCGATAATTTCTTATATTTTTATACTATTATTAATAAATATATAAACATGTTTGGCTCGAAAAAAGGTATGCTCGAATGGTTAGGCTCGGCTCGACTCGAAAATTTTAATCGAGTTTTCGGACGAGTTAAATCGAACATTGGTGTTATAAAGCTCAGCTCGTTAAGTTAAACGAGCTCGATTTCGTGTTCGAGATCGACACGAGCTCGAGTATTATTAAGCTCGAGGTCGAGATAAACGAGCTTGAGTTCGAGTAGCTCGTTAAAAGCTCGACTCGCTTACACCTAAAGAAAGGGTGGAGACTTGTTGGGGGTTGTAACTTTGTCATTTTTAAGAAAAAAAACTTGAAATGCAGTCTTGAATTTTTTAAAGTTTAAGTGAGTGTTTTATAAGTTTTATAACTTATAAGATAAACTCTAAGATTTCAACATATGGTTTTGGTTCGAGCTTGATTTGAGTTTGAGCATGATTCGGGCTTGAAACAAGTTCGAGTTTGAGTTCAAGAACTGGCTTTTGAGTCGAGTTCGAGTTTGGATTTTTACTACTTGCGAGTTTTCAAGTCGAGTTTGAGTTCAGGCTCGGGTATTGGTTTTCGAGTTCGAGTCGAGTATAATGATACTCAAGCTTGACTCGCATCATTTACCCCTACCTTTGGTGATCCTCTTCAAAACTTATGGATACGAAATCTGCAAGTAGGGGTGGCAATTCCCGACACGACACAAACCTGACACGAAAATAAACGGGTTTAGTTGAGTTTTTTTGACCCACCAACCCGTTTATTTACGAATCATGTTCGGGTTAGTATATGGCTTCGCGGGTCAAACCTCCAACCCGTTTATCCTTTACAGATATTTTTTACATAACAAATTTTTTTAGAATTTAGCCTATTATTTTGACTTTTGGTTGTATTTGTATTTGACCCACCAATCCGCTCATGACCTACGAACCCGTATAGTTAAATGGGTTACACGGGTCGTTTGCAGATTAGAAGACGTATACAGGTTAGGGTTGAAGATATCAACACGATTAGTTAAACGGGTCGTATCCAGATTGAGCCTTTTTTACCTGCCAACCGGAACACAACCCTATTACCACCACTATTTGCAAGGTTGATGGGATTTTCTTGGTTGACCATTGGGGTTCATCGAGTTGCAAACAAACTAACCTAAACATCTATTGTTAATAAAAAATGACTAAGATAAAAAGTGGGTGTATTATAAGACCCAACAAACATAAATAAACGTATTCTAAATTAGGGTTGGATTTCATTGAAAAACATATTTTTTCTACTTTAAAAGAATGAAATAATAAATCGTAGTATCTTTGTACTGTGTAAAAGTTTGTTACAAGAACCCAAAATATATTTTGTGAAAATTATAATATTCACATAATATAACACAACCTTGACGAAACACTTAAAAAAATATGTGAAGGTTACATTTTAACTTCTAGTTCTTACAAGTCAGTTATCTATTTCGTAACTTCCAAAGGTCTAATGGATCGTTGGGTCATGCTTTAAGGTTTGTACAAAGTGAAGAACTCCCATATTATCCCAATTTGAATAAAAAACTTTATTGATAAAATTTTAATCGTAGAATAAGATCGACTACAAAATTTTCATCCGATCAACAAAATTCGTTTACAAACTTTGTTACAATGCCGGGAAAAACTTGTTAAGCTGCCAGGGAAGTTTATAGAACTCATGGCTCCGAATATCTTTATCGTAGACTGCAAATTTCTCCCACCAATCTTTTCGGTACTCATCTTTACCCTTACAAAGTGTGCAGTCCAACACCATGGCTATCATCACCGCCACACTCGCATGCGACATCAATACCACCGATAGCATGTTGTGAAACTGCATCCATACAAGCACAAAAGGATCATTGGCCCAACGGATACCTAGGTTACAGGTACAGTTTGACCTTTACGACATCAAGGGTCCAAACCTCATTAAAAATTGCATGCATCAGTTTTTTGCCATATATTGATATTCTATACTTACAAAAACTCCATCCATCCCAAATAAGTATCCATGTTTATATTTATGTTTGTCCGAAAATAAGTGTCCACTTTCAAAAATAGACAACTAAATTTCTAGTTTTAGCATAATCGATGCACAAATATCAAAGAGTTGATAAAATAGATGCATTAATTTATGGTGGAATAAAGGTTTTGCTTTTCAGAAAAAATAATCAATTAGAGGTAAAGTTTTCATTAAGTTAACTAAAAAGTGTAGCAATTATTGATGTATACAACTATGTACTTCTATTGTGGACACTCGGCAATTATTCAAGTTGTTTGCCTATGCTGAAATCTGACTGAGATCTAACCGAGCCAGCACCAAAATGATGCTTACTTGGGTCAGATTTGATTATTCCTTGCATGCCCCTTCTTTTTCCTCTCAGTTACTTTTAACAATACAATTGCATAAAAAAAGGTTAAAAGTCTTTTTCTTTTTATTGGTAAGCACTTACCAAAAACATTTGGTAAACACTCTTACCCGCACAACACTTACCCAGGATAGCACTTACCTGGTAAGAGTTGGTAAACGGCCCCTGTTTTGGGATGAATGGAGTATACAGGATCTTAGCCAATAAACTGAATACAAATCACCCATCTCCAAACTCAACGCCCCCTCCCTGCCCATCAATGAACTTCCGACACGTCTTTGCTTTATTAAAAAAAAAAAAGTAATGATGTGCCACTAGTTGATTGGTGGGAAAAAGAGAAGACATGGAATTTGGAGACAACTGATTTGTATTCAACTAATAGAATACTAAAGTGCTGTATGATCTCAAACATACCCATCTCGTATGGGTGTGCACTGGACTGTGATCGGAACCGACCCATTGTTCACGGAAGAACTGTGGAAGTGAAAGTCCCAGGGAGAAAGAAAGGCCTAATATGAACTTAGTCCTGAAACTGTTGAGGTTACAGAACTGCAAGTGACCCAGACCTGCTGAAGCTGCATAAGGATGATCATTAGTCTTTGGTAATGACAGACAGAATCTTTAAAAGATGCAGCTAGTAACAAATTCGGGTTTATGGTATGCCAAAGATGTCCAATTGTCATGACAAATTGCTTTATAGCTTTACAGGTTTTAGGTATATAGGAATAAAACAGTTGTGCTTCTTGTGCAAAAGTGTTACAATAAGTTTATATGACCTTTTGGCGCTTCCTTACAGCTTTTTCAGGCATGTGTCAAAAATGTTCTTGAACAACTTTTTTGGGACATTTTTGAAATGAAGTGTTCTTTTAGCTTTTTTTGTAGGACACTTTTGAGAAATGCCTATGAACACATTTTTTATATAAGACACTTGTTTTATAGGACGCTTTTTCAAAATAATGTCATAAAAAATAATCAGATGCTTTATTTCAAAATTGTTCTCAAAACTTGTTAATGCCTAAAAGCATCTTCTAAACTTATTGTAACATTTTTACATGGGATGCACAAGTGTTTGATCCTATAAACTCAAGTCCTATACACAGTCTATAATTAGGACAACCTAAACCTTTTTTACATCCTATAAATCTGATTTTGTTGTAGTGGATGATAATTAGTAATTGGTAATAGAAGTTAGAAATTTGTTAAAGGATTGTATAGATTTGAATCTGAGACATACATACGCAACCGAAACAAATGCAGTACAAAGCAGCAGCGATTGGCAAAGGTATCGAAGCGAAAACTGCTCCAAATTTTCCTGTTAAATGGAAGATATTGGTTAGCATGAAATGAGTATATATCGAGACATGAGAGATGGAATACAGGATCATTGATACCAAACACAGAGAAGAAGATCATGAAAGCCGATGATATTTGAATCACACGTCGACTTCCGACTCTTGTCAACGCCAATGCACCACAGTTTTCACTGCAAATTGCGGCATCGTGGTTGATTAGAAAAGGGGGTTAATATTAAAGATAATTAAAGAGATCGATGAAGGTTGGACGTTACGTGGATGCAGCAAATCCGGTTACTGTACCACACATGCCACCGAGGAAAGTCCCAACTCCCTACCAACATTAACGCAAGATGTGTTTCATATCTTCAATAAGATGTGTAGGAACAAAAATGTGAGAACACTAGAGCAAATTGGGTTATACGACACTTCTAAGGGGCAGTCTGTTTAAGACCGTTTGTTTTATTTTTAAGAACAAGTTTAAAAAGCTCTTGCCGTCCTCTGAAATTTTAAGAGGTGCACTATCCACCTCTTATTTTTTAGATGTGAAATCAAACTTCGGACTTCAGACCTCTTAAAAAACAAATGAGGCCCAAGTGTCCTAACATACTACTTTATAAGATTTAAGTTTATACGACCAAACAATTGTACATCCTATGTAAAAGTGTTGCAGTAAGTTTATATGACAATTTTGGGCGTCTTAACAAGTTTTTTAGGACACTTTTGGAATAAATATCCTATTACCCTTTTTGAAATAAATATCCTCTTACTTATTTTTATAGGATACTTGATTTTAAAAGACATTATATAAAAAAATTAAAGTGTTAAGATGCCTAAAAGTATCCTATAAACTTATTGAAACACTTTTACATAGGACACACAAGTGTTTGGTCCCATAAATTTAGTCCTGGTCTAATAGGGCACTTGGATGTTTTTGGCAAAGGGTGTGCTGCATACCAGCCAGCCGATACCACGGCTCAGAATGGAAGGTGGCACAGGAGTGGCGCTCCCATATCTTGCTGTTGCAAGAAACAAACCAGTAGACTGCATGCATGAACAGGAAATTAATAAAGGATTTAGAAATCATGAATTACTAAATGATGATAAGAATTAAGCAAACCTCAATGGAAGAGACGAGAGAAGCAACCATCATCACTAGAACTTCTCGGACATCAAAAGTAGGAGTACCCCATTGAAATGGATAAGGAAAATATATCCTGTATTAATTTTAGCAACAACATAAGATCAGATTAAGATATATAGGAGATAACATTAGCTAATGTGCATTGATTTCAATGATTCAATCAGAATTTGCATCACCAAGGAGCTCCGTGGATAAGTCCTGAACGATCAGTCCGACAAGTGCTTAGAGTGTCTGTAGATTTGGCATAAGCACCACTTAATGTCAAGATTCCAGCACATGTCCATGCAATTGAAACAGACAACAACACTGCAAACTGATCCAACATTGGCTTCTTGGAGGTTAGATATAGAGGAGAATACTGCATAAGAACGGTTCATATCAACTTAGTTCGATATATATAACATATATATATATATGTATGTATGTATGTATGTATATTATTCGTAGTAATATTTTCGATCGAAGACTTGCCTGTGAGATGAGGACTATCAACACCAACTCTGCAAGCCCGATTTCGACACATTTTCCCAGCTACAAGAACAAGAGGAAAGCAAACATTTTCCCATCTCAGTTGTTCTTCTTTAATCCCGACTACACTACAGCAAAATAGGTTTTCTAGGATGCACAAGCATCCTAAGAGAGTACTTAATGGGGCTTTAAGCTTATAAGACCAAAATCCAATGTCATATTTGAGAGAGAATGACAATAAGTTGTTAGGACGAAGTTAGGTGCCCAACAAGTTCTATCTACGAATTGCGGCAACCTAATAACATACAAAATGTAAATCTTCCTATTAACCATTTCATAAAAAAGTATGTGGCAGATTATTATCTGAAAAAGTATATGTGAAAGACTAATATGACACATTACTAAAGTGACTTATGAAAACTTTTCGTGTCCTGTTAGGGTGTCCAACTTTGTCGATGGAACTTGTTAGGTGCCTAACTTCATCCTAACAACTTATTGTAAAGCGCTTAGATAGGACACCGGTTTTTGTCCTATAAACTTAAAGTTCGATTATGTAATCTATTAAGATGCCGAAGGATGGTTGGACGTCCAAAAATAACAATTTTGTCAGTGTTATGATCTTCTTAAGGCAAATTTAATGACTACAAACTAATCAAAAACCCTCAAAGGCTACATGTAAACGATTCTTACCATCGGAAAAGCAAGATAATATAGCCCAAGTCCGGTAAAAGTAATAAGAGGAACGACCGAAAGAGGGCTAAGAAACCTATATACACATGATTAAAGATTAACATATATATCAACATTAACAAAAACGAAATAAGTAAATTACATAAAATCAGACACTTTACTTGACAACGTTTCTCCATAAGCCAAGGAATCCGATGATCATCTGGAAAGCAGAAGTGATGACAAGAGCACCTTGTATGCCTCTCATGGTTTGTGCAAACCTCTTAAAAGTCATCCCAAATTATGAAATAAACATCATATATAAAATGGAAGAATTAAACAGTCCAGAAATTATCGAGAGCACCTTTTATAAGATTTTCGTATATACCTCATGAGGTTCCGAAAATGTATTATATCTTTTGGCATGAACTATGGAGAATATGGGGATTAAAAATGCATGTGAGCCGCCAACAACCGACGGTAATCGAGTACCAAACATGGTTTGCATCAACGTACTGAATCCTGAGAGAAAAAGAAGAGTTTGGATCACCCTGGCTTTCTCAGCCTGGATTGATCCAACAAGATTCAAACCACTAATAATTTCTTGATTCAAGAATTCGCATTACAAACCAGAAAGGTCAAAGTGTCATAATTGACTGCTTTACAAGACTTATGCTTATAAGAACAAAACACTTGTGCTTCTTATAAAGCGGTGCATTAGGACACTTAGGTGTCGTTTGTATTTTAAGAGGTATTAAGTCTGAAGTCTAATTTCAAATCTAGAAAATAAGGGGCTGTTTGGTAGTTGCTGAATGGTTTGATGCAGAATGGTTGAGAGGCTCTGTATGATGTAGTGCAGAATGAAATATGGTTGTTTGGTAACCGTTCTGAATGACAAAAAATTACCATTTTAACCTTTTGCAGATTTAGAAAACATTTGATTTGAAAACCCATTGATTTGTAAAAAAATCAAAGATTTTTGTTCAAGATTTTGAAACAGAAACATAGAACCCATATTACAAATACATTGATTTGGAAAAAAGATCAATCTTTTTTGTTTAAAACATTGAAAAAGCAACAGATTGTAACTTCGAAACACATTGATTTGGAAAACAAATCAATCTTTTTTTGTTTAATTACTTGAAACAGCATATTCAAAGCACACCCATTTGGAAAACCATCAATTTGAGGAAACCAGAAAATAGAAGTCAGAAAGGGAATTCAGAAAACCCATTGATCTCAGAAAACCATCAATTTTAGGAAACCAGAAAACATAAATCAGAAATCGATTTGGAACACAAAACAGAAATCAAAAATCAATTTGAGAAAACCCAACTATTTGAACACACAAAACGTAAATCAAAATTGGATTTGAGAAACCCAAAGATTTGGAGACGCAAATCAGAAATCAGAAATCGATTTGGACACACAAACAGAATTACAGAAATCAGAAATCGATTCAAGAAAACCCATCGATTTGGACACACAAAACAGAAATCAGAAATCGATTCAAGAAAACCCATCGATTTGGACACACAAAACAGAAATCGTGATGGTGGTTTTGTTCGATGGCACCTGAGAAGTCGCCGGAGGCCGGAGAAGGAAGCAACCGTCGATGATGAACTTTTGGAATGGATGAGAAGAACAGCGTGCAAAAGTGTTGAAAGGGCAGATGTGGAAACTTTTTGCTCTGAATCATACTGCTTCATACTAGATGCAAAATGGTGCAGAGGATTTTCTTACCATTAAGAGGCTTTATTTTTTTTTTTGCCAAACAGCAGTTGCCTCTGTGCGCGATTAAGAGGCTGCCTCTGAATGGTAACATTAAGAGGCAAACAAACAGCCTCTAAGAGGTGGATGGTGCACCTCTTAAAACTTCAAAGGACATAAGAGGTTTTCAGACTGCAAACCTCTTAATTTTCAGACTTAAGAGATTTTAAGAGGCATTTTAAAAAACAAACAAACAGCCCTTTAGACAAATCCTATAAACCAAATTTGTTGTAGTTAATAGTTGTCTTACTTACATTATCACCACCAATCTGAGAAACAACCATGGTTGGTATCAAGACAGCGGTACCAAGAGTCAAGATATAATGTTGGAACCCCAATAAGACTGCTTCCTCTACATTTGCAAATTAAGAAACAAGAAACATGATGATAACATAACTTGTATTTGAATCATAATTGATGCATATAGATAGAGAATAGAAAATGATTAAATTGATAACTTACTCCATGGGGGTGGACTATTGACACAAAATTCAACACCAGGAAGTTGTTCCATCACTTGGTGCGGCTGCAACTCTAGCTTAGTAGCCGCCGGCTGTTTTTCTTTTTCTTGCTTAGCAGCCGGCGGCGCCGGCTGTCTTTCTTGCTTAACAGCAGCCGCCGGCTGTCTTGACTCCTCTTGACCTGCATTAGACATTGCTGTAAAGGATGTTTCTTGGTGTGAAAAGAAACGTCTGAAAACGAAACCTATTTGTAATGAAACCCTAAATTGATGATGAATGAATTTTTGACTGTTACAGATTCGATTATAATAATTGCCTGAGATATGGAATTGATTGAAATCATAAGTACTGAATATCTATATCTATACTATATATAAAACAATTACAACAACATAATGCATATATACAAGTTGTTTAAGCTATCCAATCGACCTTAGAACTTGTCTTGTTTGTGAGATTGTGTTCCTTGTCTGCCATTGGAGTTGGAGGTGACTACAACAACAGATATCCAGAAGATGTGTCACAATCGCCTAATCAATCGTATTTTCTTCCTCTAGATTCTTTGGTTGAATTCTTCCTAATCAATCGTATTTTCTCCTCTAGAATCGTACCTATTTGTTGACCAAGAAGCTCTGCGTTGAAGACTACAAGATCTGCATTGAAAAGTTTCGACCTTCTGCGTTTGAAGATCTACGGCTAGGAGATGGAGATGTATGGTGGTGAAGAACTCAAGAACTGGAAGAGGGTAGTAGTAGATGGAGAAGGAATAAGAATTGGATTTTTGGTTATGTTAGGTTTCAAGTAAACATTTAAATGAAATTAAATATATAAATCATATTAACTTTTCTTTTAAATCGTCTCTAAAAATCATTAAAACGTTAATGGAGGTTTTTTCTTATTGTTTATAAAAATCATTAAATCGTTTATAAATATTTTAATTTTGATTAATAAAATTTTCACTATGTAGTTGATTTATAATTATTATATAATAAAAAGTACTAAATATAATGCCCAATGGTAATTTAGTCATTTTAACAGTTTAGTCTCGTCCTGTTCAACTTACCAAACGTGAAACAGACAATTAGTCCAATCCTATTCTAGTCCTACCAAACGCAGAACAGATGTCCCGTCCTCTCCTGTTCTATTCCGTCCCGTCCTATCCTGTCCAGTCTGCGTATCAAACGCTACCTTAGGTTTGTGAAGAAATCTAAAACGAGCATAAGAATGGAAGAGTACAAGGAAAACAAATCAGATTCCCAACAGAAATGAAAACGGTCATCTATCATGGGCTTGGTTCCGGAGAAAGAGATTTGGAACAAAAAAATGACACTTAAAAAAAATACATAATCAATATATATACGAATACGAAAAACCACAAAGTATAATGTCACATCGTATCTATTGAGTATTTGTTTCTAGAAATTTTCTTCCTTTTTTGAATTTTTTAAATATCAAAAAAGCTAAAGACTATTATACCCTTAAATGAAAATTACATGTTTTATTATAAGAATGACTATTTCGTAATTTGACTTAACAATTTAATTAGCTTTAACTTCTATATTATTTAACTTTTAAAAACATTTATTCTACCCCTTCACCTTCTCATTTATTAATTAAAAGAAAACCCACCACATAATCATCTATAAATTACAACATAATGTTCTACCAAAAAATGTAGTCCACAACTTTTTTTTGAAAAAAGTCAATTTTATAAACTAGAAAAGCAACAAAAAAACGGCCAAAAGCCAAGTCCAAACCCAACGGTTACAAACAAAAAACGACACAAGGTCATACCAGGCAACAAGAAGCCAATACAAACAAAGGGAAATAGACCCAAAAAACAAATAGAAACAACTAAAGCACCAGATCTTCCACAACCCAACGGTACCCACAAAGCACCACCAACACCAAGTCCACAGGTTACGATCCCACACTAGCATGATGAGAAATCTTTTGCTTAGCTTCCCACTCCGCCTTCAACCGAATGGTAGCAATAATATCCTTTACAATGACCGCCGAAGGTCTTTGAATCTTTTGAAAAATACGCCTATTATGTTCCTGCCAAATCATATACACAGAACCAGCCAAAGCAAGTTTATGAAGAAGCTGAGTTGGAGGAGACATCGAGATACCATCAACAATATTGTCCCACGTGTTTGGCAGCCCATGCCAACCAATATCATCCCAAACCCCATCCCAAACTTCCGTTGCAAACTTGCATTGAAAGAAGAGATGAGAATGGGAATCCATACAATCATCACAAAAGGCACACTTCAAATCAGGAGGGTCATTCTTCCAAGAAACAATTCGATCCTGTGTTGGATGACGCTTGTGAAAAGCCACCCAAAGGCAAAAAGCATGCTTGGGAATATGTCCCGAAAACCAAACGGACGAACACCAAGGAATAGTAGGGTGAATACCATCCAACGACATGTAAGTCTCAAAAACCGAGAACCTCGTATCTCCATGCATAGAAGAGAGCCAACGAAGACTATCACGGGTAGTCTCATGCAAAGGGGGGAACAACAAACCCTCCAATAAGGGAAACCGTTCAACCCAATCCGGAGGAAAACCATTCGGCAAAGCCAAAATTAGATCACGTACCTTAGTTCCAGTAATGAAACCATGCGAATGAATGAAACGATAAGAAATCACATTGGATAACGGGCCACAAGGAAGCCACGAATCCTCCCATGCATTAACATGTAAACCATCTCCTATCAGAAATTTGAAAAAAGGTCTTACCAGGTCCCTTATTTGCATCGTCTTACGCAACACCCATGACCATCGTGAATTAGGATGGGCCATCCAAAAGTTAGCACCTCTGAAGCAATGCATATTCACCCATTGAACCCACAAGGTAGGGGCTTCCGAAACCAGGTTCCAAAGGTGTTTCGTGATTAGAGCACGATTCCAAGTTGATAAGTGTAACACCCCAAATCTCCGAGAACAGATATATAACACAGTTTAATTAATTCCCAGTGATCTAACGCAACAGAAA
>LUCG01225718.1:0-10806 GCA_001633085.1 Carthamus tinctorius
GGTGTGTGACAGATCAAGAGCCGAGCTCTGATACCAGTTGTTAGGGTTTAAACGTCACACACAATCACGCAAGAAAGCAATAAAACCGAAAGCGATAAAGAGCCGAGCTCTGATACCAGTTGAAGTGCTACAATGTTTACAAGTACAATGGGTTTAATTTATAGACAAACATAACTAGGGTAATCTCCTAATTATGGAAACATGATTAGGGTAAATCTCCTAATCAAGGAAATAAGGAACAAGGGAATAGAGAGCTAGGGCCGGCCCCTAAATCCTGNTTTCTTTTAATGCTAGGAGTAGCTTTCCAAACCAAACTGCAGAAAATTAGGATATGCAAGTTTCCTGTTTGATTCTATACCATCAACTGTTACCAAAGGTTGCATAAACTAATCATATGCTTTTTGCAGATCTTGAATCTTGATTTGTCGTCTGGACTAGAAGCTCTGAAGTGTATTAAGCGCTCAGACCTTACGCTTAATGGTCCTTATGGGGATATAGCATTGGTACCTGGTGTTGGTGCAGCTGAGAGTAGTTACGCTACACTTTTTGTGCTGACCAATCCAGGACAATTGCATGTCTATGATGATGATTGCTTGTCTAAATTAATATCTGCTCCAGAGAAGCATGCTGTAAATGCAGTTCAATACCCTGTAACTTTACCAACAGTTGAACCTAATATGACCGTCACGAAGCTCTGTTCGGTACACAAAGATGGGAATCTACAAAGAGTTCTAAAGGAGGTTGTAAATATCTGCTAGCCTCAGCTTGCTGATCATAGTCTTTATTTTAATGCATGTCAGTGCTAAGTTTCTCTCTATGTCCATTTTCATGTTTGAAGACAGTTTCGGCTGCAAAACGCCAAGTAGCATCTCCTAGGACCCCAGGGAGTGCAAAGTGGCCTGTGAGTGGTGGCTTTCCCAGTCAACTATCCTCAGATGAAAATATTGGAGTTGAGAGAATATATATTGCAGGGTATCAAGATGGCTCCGTCCGAATATGGGATGCCACATTTCCAGTTTTCTCACAAATTTTTGTTCTAACTTTCCAGGTTAGTGCTATAAATGCAGTGTTATGAAATTATGAGATCATGAAATCTATACCAAGTTACCATCTAATTCAATTAAATATCCCAAATCATCCATCTTTTCAATTCGGGTCTGATTATAAATGAATGGCAGTTACTTCATGATTGGAGCTTAACATATGTGACCAGGTGGAAGGTACCGAAGTTCCTGGTGCAAGTGCACCAATATCAGCCTTGGATTTCAACTCTACAATGTCAAGCTTAGCTGTCGGCAATGATTGTGGTCTGGTACAAACTTTTTTCTTGAAATTACTTCTGATCCATGAAATTGCAACATTTGACTTGAGATAGTTGTATCTGATTGCTTTCAAATATCTAAAACAATTGAGTTGAGACATGATGGTATTGGACTGTTGAATTCCTTTGACCAAGTTCTATTCCCTCGTTTGGTTCATTCTTTTCCAGGGAATGAATCTTCAGAATCCAATGAATTCCACAAATAAGGAATTTGAACATTCCTTGGCCATAAAGTGGTATTTTGATAGAATGAAATGTTCATCGCTTTCTACTCGATTTTAAAAAGTTAAATGATTTTTTAGAAAAGAACACCAATCAATAAAGCATTTCAATTTTTTTTCCAGATCATGTCAATTTGTTTTATGGAGCATGTTCATTTTTTCAAATGACATGAGATAAATTAAAATTAAAGAAACTGATGTAGTTATTATAATTATTAAAACATATATCTATAAGTAATAATCTGGTATTATTTTTATTAGAATTCAATTTAATTTTAAAAAGAAACAATATCCGTTTGCATTAATAGATGTTGGGATTTGAAAATTCCATCCAAATCATATTCATTACTTTAATAAATGTATTTTTAGTTTAAGAAAAATTCAAAATTTTCAAAAAAGGGTGTTTTGGGCATTTACTAACATATTTCAATTCATTTAGTAGATTCCATTCCAATGTATGTCGACCAAACAGGTGGTCAAACTTAATAACATTCCATTCCATTTCCTTCAAAGTGAAATTCCTTTGACAGATTCCATTCCATCCAAAAACATTCTGCGAACTAAACGCCACCGTTGAAGATATGTTTATGATAAGTTGTAATTAATAAGAGAATGTTGCTTGTGATGAACAATATTTCTTTTCTTTTATTATACTTTTTCTTTAGAAATATACAAAAATCAATTAATATTTAGAGCATTTCCAATAGATTCTCTAAAATGCAGAAAGTAAAGATTGTGGGTAAGTTTTTTATTCCAACAGATTTTCTACAGACTCCTCCAGTTTTATTTGACTACTTTCAAATATCTAAAACAGAACTTGTGGGCCAAATTAGTACAATCATTATTTGTAATAATGATGATGGAAGTAGGTAGTTTCGGCATGGAAACTTACTGGAAAAGTAAATTGTTGCAAATTTTATGAGCTGATGGAAGTATTAACTGTTGGTAGAAATGTCTCGCTATATGTAGTTTTCATTTCATAAACGCTTTGTATGTGTGGTATGCAGGTTCATCTACTTGAGCTAGTCGGGGAATCTGAAGAAAAAAATGTCCACCTTGTGACAGAAAGCAAGCGTGAAGGTGCCTTCCATTACAGTTGCATTCGCTCTTATGTTTGTATGTTACCTTTGCCTCAGTTTGCAGTTAATTACTTCTTTAAAGGAACTCAAGCATAACTGCATAATAACACAATGGAATATCATACCGCTATTGTCCTATGGCTGGAAACAAATTAACCGCTGTTCGGCTACTCCGTTTTTCCTCAATTGTGGCACTTTTTATGAAATAATGAGAACTATTAAACAATTTTCTTCATTCCCAGTTTAACATACGGAAGTCGAGAGTTTTAGAGGTGTTGCTATTACGATACAGTGGTGAAGGCACGTTTTTGGTCTTTTATGTGCTTCAAATTGTTTTATGTTCTCCTTAATCCTTAATGGCATAACTGAACTTCAATACTGGAATGGTACCAATTTTTAAGTGTGAAATTTTGGGAATTCAAGATGGTTGTTTTATTCAGAAATTTCACATGGGGTGAACTTTTAGGAGTCCCACATGGGTTGGGATTGATTCTATGTAAATGTGCTGGAGTCTTGGGAATCTGAAAGGTAATGAATGTCCATGGAAGGTGAAAATTCTTGTCTTTATCTCTTCGTAAAGTAACTGTCACCGTCTTTTAGTTGAAAACCTGAAATGTGCATGTGGCATGCTCTAATGAATGGCCATGCAGTGAAGTCTAAGAAACCTAGGATTTCTCGTTTGGGATGATAAACACTGTGCATAATGCTTATGAATGAACTGTGAAGAAGGGTATTCTTGAAAAGCATTATTGTTATTTTTGACCAACCGAGCATACATAGATCACAAGGGTCGATGATGGATTGACAGCCTGATACTTGATGAAACCCAAGTTACTAGCATAGATACAAAAACTCTAAAGATGTAATTAACCTTTACGCAGTTACTCTTAATAGGCTGACCTTGGCAAGCTGGTGTTGGAGACTCGGAGTACCTTCTCTCTGATAGTCATGTTAAAAAGGAACAAAAGCCACAAATGTGCTGATCTATAGGGTGACTAAATTTCTGTCTGTGTTCAATGAGAAATCTGTCCTACTTGAGAGTGCAACAAGAACATAATAACAACACCACTAAAAGTCTATTGCTGAACTCCCTTCTGAAACTTCATTTCATTCACCTTTTCTTTATTAACTTAGTAGACACTGCATATGTTTTACAGAAATTGATTTGCACCATGGGAATGGATGGCAATCAACGGCTGTATTTTCTTATCTAAATTCTCCTGTACGAAGCCTACAATACATATCTTCTGGATCTAGAATTGTTGTTGGACATGAATGTGGTAAGGTAAGCATCACAATGACAGTGGTAGAATTTTTAAGTTGATTGGAAATTCAAAGCTTCAAAGCGTCATTACTAAGTACTAACTCATGTTTTGCATATTAGGCTGCTGTACTAGATGTTCAATCATCATCAGTACTGTTTCTTACGGATTCGTTAGTCAGCTCTAGTTCTCCGGTTGTTTCTATGGCCATGAAAACATATTTGCAAACTGATACTGATAATCCTGAGAAATCTGGAAACACATCTCCAAATGATCCATCAAAGGAAGTGGCCTTCGTATTAACCAAAGACGCACAAATCATCCTTGTGGATAGTAGTAGTGGTGACAAGATCTGCTCCCGCTCAGTAAACCTGAAGGAGTCAACTGCAATTTCTTTATACATTTTAGGCAAGTTGCATTCCTTATGCTAGAATTGGTATTCGATAACTTATTTCTTTTACACATTTTCGTTGTTTTTAAGATAACGTGTTTGCATGCAGATGAAAAGTTTTCTGTCCCAGAATTGTCTGTACAGAATACTGTGAACTCATCCCAGGATTCCACAGATGGAAAGGAGGAGTCTTCACCTACCCGTGCTGAGCCAGAAAGTGATTCAGCTGAAGCTAAAGTAAATCTCTCGAGTGAAGGCATTGAATTGTGGAAGAATTTTGTAGACTCACTCATATTAGTTTGTTGTGAGGATTCAATGCTTTTATACTCAACCAAGTCTCTAATTCAGGTGCGTGCTTGGTTTTATGTCAGCTTCAGGTTTCTCATTTATGTTGCTGCATTGTATTAATATATAGCCTATCAGGGGGAGCCAGACTTCGGCAAAATTGATTTAGAGAAACAATGTTGCTGGACTACGATCTTCAAGAAAAATGAACTGGAGTCAGGAGTGGTTTTAGTATATTCGACTGGAGTTGTCGAGATCAGGTGAAGTATTTATCCTTTAAAAAACCTTCGTATAAGGAGCATAATATGTGGTTTTAACCGATCTGTTGATCAATTTACCTGGTAGAGTTTCTCTGGCCATTGCATGTCTTACAAAACAGATTGGTACTTCATCCTATATAAGAGATAAGTGTATGCTTTACCTGATTAGCCTGACTCATATTCAGTGCCATTACTCAAAATGATTATATCCTGCGGTTTCTGTAGTACGCCTGTACCCATACAGGCATGATGGTATTATCATTCCATCCCCGTTGATGAAGTACTTAAAGGCCATTATTAGGGGAAGCAAATGGGAATAATGACAGTATAGTAGGAAAGGCAAAGAACGAGGTTATGTGAGAGAGATAAGATACCATTTGACAATGTGATATTATGCAACTCAGTATCCATCTATCCTGGTCATGTACTTTTTGGCGGTTATAACAGTTTGTCATGTAGACATACAGCGCATCTTTCGATTGGTTGTATAGAAGCCTGCGGCTGAGTCATGAACTTATCTTGATGCAGGTCCTTGCCAGATCTTAAAGTGCTGGCAGAAACTTCTATTACATCCATTCTTAGATGGAACTTCATGACTAACATGGAGAAGACAATGAGTTCTTCTGGTAATGGGCATATAACAATGGTTAGCTTTTTTCTCACCTCCATTATCTAATTGTTATCATCTGAGTTCGATGTTCTTGTTTAATTGTATCCATTGCTTTTGCTCAAAGAGAAACTAGAGGCTTTGTTTTGCTGCAACCGAGTAATGTTGGCACAAGAGAATGGAATCTGTTCATTTGCCTCTTACTTCTTCCATCATAAAGAAAATTGTAACAGTTAACTCTACAAGCATACCTATAGAAGTGTTTGACTATCGAGTCATGGTTTTCAAAATCTTGTGGACCATAATTAATACCACAAATATTGGTAATGATGACAATGGGGAAACTAGATGGTTAGTTTAGAAGTTGGCCAAAGATGGACTTGATTTTGAGACCTCCCAAAATGGAAATTGTTGCAATTTTCATGGAGTGGAGTATGATATCAGTTTATGAGAATTTAGAGTGTCTACATAGATCTATATGCAAGGCTCCATTCTTATGGTGATCTTTATCTTATTCCTTCATCCTTTACATTTGGATCCGCCAGGGAAAGAGGGGGAGAGAGGGGGGGGGTGTCTTGTGCATATACTCCCTCTGTCTCAGAAAAAGTTTCCACATTTCTATTTTAATCTATACCATAATAAGTGTCCCATGTGTATACATTCCGCTCTATCCTTAATTATGAGATAGAAAAACTAATTACTCTCTATTATTTTGGATATAATTGTCATTTAGTTTATTATCAATGGTTGCTATTGTCTAGTACTAGGCCTGCATGAGAGCCAACCTAGCTCAGGCCTAAGAAGCTCGAAACCTAGAAATTTCAACCAATGCAGAATCTTGAAAGAACATATAGTATTCTTAGCATTTAATCAAGCCTGATCGCTTTTTGGAGTGTAGTTTTTGTTGGTTAAACTAAATGGACCCATTAGATGGCCCAGGCTGATGAAAGTGAATAACTGTTGTCTGATTCAGCCCAAGGGTCATACAATCAGGTTAAACATGCTGAAATAGTGCTTTATAATGTAGTGGTTCACCCGAACTTGCTCAAAGTATATGTTGATGGGTGGGTTGCGTGCTCTTAGTGTTTGTTTCCGTACTAAATTTCTTTAATTTCAATATCTTGGCAATCAGCATGACAGAAAACAGAGGTTATGTCTCATGACTGATTTTTATGCAACATGAAGTTCTCTTGATACAGCAGCTTGTATCTTCAGATTTTTTTAATTTTGGTAATCTGATGTTTTAATTCTCTGTTAGGTGTATGGGTGTGAACTTGCTTTTATATCCCTTTTCACCTCCGAAAATGACTTCAGGTCTCTCTCTCTCTCTCTCTCTCTNATCACTTAGGATCCCGGAGGCTCTACCACGCCTTCATGATAAAGTCGTTGCAGAAGCTGCTGAGGCTGCTCTTAAATTCTCTCTTAGCCAGAAGGGCAAACAGGTCGCGCTATGGGATTTCTAGATTGTTCTTTCTCTTCCTAGAACTCCACAACTTATTCGCCTTTTCTTGCTACAGGCCGCACGAACTGGATTAATTGGTGGGATCATCAAGGGCATAAAGCGAGAAAAAGAAAACGAGAATGCAAATATTGAAGAAACTCGTGACGTTCTTGTTCCTAAGCTAGAAGCCTTGTTTTCTAGGACACCATTTTCAGTTTCAGATTTAGATTTTGGAGATGACTTAAATGAACCAATCAAATCAGGTTCTACATTGAAAGATAACTTCGATGAGCCAATGCCAATCAAATTAGGTTCCGCATTTTTCTTTCTCACCTTTCCCTCCATCATTTTGTTCCTTTTTATTATTTCTTTTGAATATTTTTAACTTTCTGTTCAGTTGTAGAGAAAATTGAGGTCGAATCTAACTCCCCTACGAGATCACCTCAGACCAAGAGCCAGACTGAGACAAGTATATGCTACACCTTTGAGTTCTCTTGCAGAACATAATGTGGATTTTTGGCATACTTTGACCATTTCTGTTGTGTCGTATAGACAAGCAAACAGAGAGGGATAGATTACTCGAAGGTGGCTCTGCCATAACAGAACCAAAAGCTAGGACAGCAGAGGAAATCAAGGCCAAATATCGAAAGAGTGCAACTGGGGTAACTTCACTTAGAAAGTCAAATCATTTTAGTACTCAAGAAAAATGGTTCATTTTTGTTCTGTAACCCTGTTGAATTTTGATCATTTAGGATACAGCGGCCATGGCTCAAGAAGCAAAAGACAAACTTCTCGAACGCCAAATGAAACTTGAGGTATTGAGACCCCCTTCCCCCACAAAAAAAAAAAAGATTTAGCCATCATTCATTTATATAATTTTTACGTTGCTTTATAATCTTATCTATAGGTGGGATATATTGGGTTTGTTTGGTTTGGTTTTATTAATCCTATCTTAAAAAAAAACTTTTCCCCCTTAATCTTTGGTTCTCATTTGTGCTTTCAATTTGTTCTACTTATTAGGGTCTGTTTGGTTTGTAGAAATGGAATGCATTGGATTTCATGTAGGGATTTGGATTTGGGAGGATTATGTGTTCGGTTTTTAGGATTTGGAATGGATTTGAATTCCATTAATTATACAAAAATAAAAAAAAATTATAAAAATAAGCAAGTTACCTTTTAGTTAAGTGATCATTAGAAAATAAATGTTCTTAACATATTTTAAAATATTATTATATACAAATCCTACGAAATCCCTTGAAATCCTAGCCACCCCCTTGGAATTTCAAAATAGGATTTCAAATCCGGACAATCATGCAAACCAAACACGGGACTGGAATGGATTTGAAATCCAAATCCACCCAAATCCATTCCATTCTTTCAAACCAAACGGACCCTTACTGTTTTTGCAAGCATGGGTTCTTCTCGGAGACGGCCCTTGACAGAGGTCGGTATAAAGCCCTACCTTTGGGTGGGATCTACTGGATTCTCTGGTGTGATTTTTGTTTATACATATTTTTTCTTGATTCTTCATTCATTGGGCCCATATTCGTGTTTTTTATGTCACAAATAAATTGGAGCAAGTTCTGATATCATACAAAATGGGATCCACAATATGAAAATGATTTTGTATATAATCAAGTTGTATTATGCATGGTCATTATGTGGATGTTGCAATATGCTTCTTGCGCAATAATAAAAGCTAAGCATTAACAACTGAGACTAGTCCTCTAGTCCCACTCGTACACCTTAATTTCATATGTCAATTGTGGGGCAACTTAGACCTAATGATTAAACCACCATTACTTATCTCAGTGGTAATTGCATATCTAGGAATTGATTGTTAATCCACTTATCATTTCTTAATGTGGTTACGCCACTTTCCTGTGGACCGAAGTGGTCTCGTTGCGATGATAAATTTAATAGAAATATTGACCCCTACAGACCCCCTTGTGCACACCAATCACGGTTCTAATACTTGTTTATGTCTCATTTCGTATAACGGAATTGTATGTTGGTAGAAATTGGCAGATAGAATAGACAGGAAAAACAGATAGCACGTATATTACCAGAGTCTGTTTCAAGGGAAAACCGCAAAAAAATTAAAAAACTGAGGAACACACTGGTAGCCTTTCATCTGGAAGGTATTGTAATTTGTAACATGCATACATGCATAAAAACCAAAAAACAACTTAATTTACTTGTATGTACTAGTGCATACCGTCTAGATGAAGGACTGTCAAGGTATTCCTCAGTTTTCCATTTATTCTTTGAGGTTTTCCCGTGAACCTCCCTCTATTAACACTGTGCTTTATTATTCGCTCCCACAATAGATGTTGTAGCTAAATGGGTTATTGACTAATACCCGTTTAAGTTTCATTTGGTATAACACTCATTTTTGCACAGAACGCTTTTATATACTTCTTCCATCCCAAGATAAATGTCCACACCGAAAGTAGACAATTCATAAATGTGTAAGTATTATGCTTTTGAATTAACTAAATGACAATTTTACCCTTAATAATAGAAAAATAGATGAATATCTCTGTATTGTAGTTAAGGTAGAAATTGGACATATGCTCTAAAGAAGACACTTATTTTGGACCGGATGGATTGAGTAGAACTCATTATCTTGTGTGTGCTTGTTGAATATAGATGTGATTGTGCTCATTTGATCTAATAATTTACAACAGAAACTAAAAGAGAACTCGGAAGAACTGGCAAGTGGGTCCGAGAACTTTGCATCAATGGCGGAGCAACTTAAGAAGCAAATGGAGAATCGAAAGTGGTGGCAGCTGTGAATAACGATAGATAAGTGACTCACCGAGTCCCCGTGTAAACTCTGGCTGCTCAACAGGTGGTATACATTTCATCCCCATTTAATTTTTCTTAATAATCTGATAAGGTACAACAAATAGCTGTATTATTTGTGTATTTATGATTATTTTCATTTATATAAAACGTGGTCGATTCGCCTTATCATTATGTGAAACTAGAAATGAAATGAAATAAACGTTATTTGGTCTTAGCGATGTGTTGCGTATATTACTTGTTGAATAAGACTTTTGAGCTAACGTTCATCACGTTTAATAAGGTGACAACTTGGTAGTTGGTGCTATTTCGATGTGTGAAATAAGCATCAAACATCGCTTATTTAAGTAAATTATGTTAATTATTTTGCTTATGTCAAAACAAATGTTGACTTATTTGGAAAGTTTTTAATCCGATGTTTATTTGTCATTGGTCGGTTCTTTTTCACTTTGTAATCATCGATTATAAAATTTGGTAGAAGAGACGTTCTCGAGTCTTGTTTGATTTGTAAAATCCATGAGATTTCAAGGAATTTAGAATATCAATGTTTTAAAAACCGGTTGAATCGGAAATCGGTAAAAGGACCGGGTCAGTTGTGATCGGTTTTATTGCATTTTAAGGACCGGATTGAACCGTCCGGTTTAGTGGTTGAACCGGTGGATCGAACTGGTAAAAAATCGGTTGACCCGGTTTTAAAAAAATACGTGTAAAACTTATTATTATTATTTTTTATGTAATGTGTATTTTTAATGTTTTTTTAACTTGTAGATATCAAACTGTTGGTTTTATATATATCATGTAGGAAAATAAAAAATACATAAAAATGCTTGGAACCGGTTGAACTGGTCGAACCGGTCATCACACCGGTTCAACTAAAAACCCGGTGAACGAATTGAATTCTATATCTTGTCAAATTAAAAATAAATAAATTATAATTTGGTTTAAAAAAACATAAATAACCTTTATATCTAATTTAACCAACACCATCCTGTCTATTGCACAACCCATTCACCAGTCACCACTATCGTTCGCCATGATAGATTGTCCGTTGTCACCCACCTAAGCCTACCCCATTGTTGCCCCTTTCACGCCCCCACCCAGCCCCATCCCACTCGGTTACCACCATACCAC
>LUCG01225750.1:231-12611 GCA_001633085.1 Carthamus tinctorius
CCCACCCTGTTCATATTCTCGAATGCGGCGCTCAACAAGTTCTACATCTGCAGCCTGCCTCAAGATTCCTTCTACTTTAACTCCTGGAACATTACTTTCATTTGATCAGTCACAAAAATGGAAGTTAAAAGTACGTAAGTATAACAAGAGAATCCCTGGAGACAACGAAACTTGCCTCCAAACTCACCATTTTTTCCTCCTCCTATTAAGAGAATGTGACCATGAGAAGAGAAATGTGCATTAACTGACATGCTTTCTCTATCATGGTGACTTTGGTGGTAAGTTTGATGGCAACTAAAGATATGTCCATACTAAAACTATTACCACCAGAAGGAAGTACATATATTGTTCTCATCACCACAAGTGAATTTATCATAAAATTGATCTTGAAACCATCTAACAAAAGAAAATGGATACATCAAGTAGAAAACACATGGCAAACACAGCCCCTACCATTAAACCCAATAGCCATTAAAAATATAAAATGATAGTTAATAGACAGTTCGGAAATTACAGAAAGCTTAAATCTTAGCATGTAAGATATAACAAATTTGAAGATGCTCGTAACATCCACGAGAATCTCATTGCAGAGATCATTATACATTCATTGCCATTGAGACATTTGCAGACTCTTCATATCTTTTACTCTGAATCCATATTCAGCAGATAAACGTGTTCCAGTTTTATTATCTAGTGATTGCCTATAATACAGGTTGTATGCTTCATAGCCAGATCTTAGCTTTGCAGTGCTCTTAAGATCATAAATGCAGGCTCATACAGAGAAAACCTTAACAAATTAATCGTTCTTAGTTTGAGCAGTCACTATATGTTTTCATCCTTGAACCAACCAAACTGCAAATTCATAAGATTGTTGTGTGGAAAAAAAATGTGACCCACACAGGCAGTAGATAGAAGACAAGTTAGGACATTTGTATATAAGAGGGGATTTTTCTATGTTAACATGATAAGAAATATACACACCCATACTGCTATTGCTGTAAACGGTTTTTGGGCAGAAACAGGAACAGGGGGAAACTCTCACATGACCTAGGATCTCTGGGACAGATCATCTGGCAGCCCTGAGCTGGTTCCCATGATTGTGGCATTGTCTACGTGATTGTGGCCATAATCGCATAGGTAGGTCATGTAGCTCCTCCTGGGCCCTGTTTTGGACACTGTTTAGGCAGATTTTGGGTTTTTTCACCCATTTTTGGCGCCTGGCCCCCTGGTGTCTTGCTACTTGCTTTACTACATTTGAATGCTTATGGTTATATGGCCTTGGATTTAGCTTGTGGTAGGTATCTTATGCTTGGATAGCTATTTACTTGTTGCTAGACTGTAGATATTCTGCATTTATTGTTTGTGGTTCACTTGCATCTGGATTCTGGTATTTTGGATTGGGACCTACGAGATCGTTTGTTTGGCATATTTGAACCCTTACATCTATTACTCATACTTCTTTGGGTGTTTTAGAAATAAGGGACCACCATCTATCTATAAGCCTCTATCTACAAGTCTAGACGGTTCTACATAGATATTTACGTAATTGGATCTAGAGACAAACCCTAGAATCCAAGAATGTGCTTGGATCTTCTTGATGTCTCATCAAGATTCCACCATGATCTTGGAAGGTCTAGAATAATTCGGCCTCTCGGGCAACCTTCTGAAGGGAGCTAGACACTGTGTTATCATAGCCTTAGGCTCATCTCTTACTTTTTTTTCTTGTCGCCTATCAGCCTTAATTGCCGTCCTTTTCTCACAGTTGACCTTATTTGACACATGTAAACTAACAATTACTCCAATAGGACTAAACCTCAAGTTTGAATGTATCATTAGTTGGTTGACCCTCTAGTGATTACCCCCAACCACACCACCTATATTGACCTGTTGGCTTGCTTACCACACTACTGAGCGTTTAACACATACACACCAAGATGTTAAGTAGTTCTCCGTTTCACATATTTGCATCGACGATTGGAATGGTGAGTATAGACAATGAAGTCCCACGAAGGTAGCAGCTAGAAGATAACTTCGGACTATTCTATACATAGTGGGGTTTTACATGTTAAAGTGATAAGGAAATATATACTTTATCTCCTTTATTTTACATGTTAAAAACACCTTACATCTCTTCTTTACTTATAAGAGCCAATGGATGCTAGGGGGCATACATTCTTCTATTTGTTGTCTTTTCATTGCTAAGCTTAGAATCATCTTACGACAGATGGATCATAATACAATAATGATTCAAAATCTTGACATGCTTGGCATAAAATGTACAATAATAACTCAAAATCATTTAATATTCATATAGCATAATATGTCCAATATAAAAACACTTGAACTACAATTAATTTTTGTATTGCTTTTCCAACAACATGGAAGATTGAGATCTTAGGAACACTTAAATGGGGAAAAACCTTGTTAAAGAAGAAATGCCAGAAACTTACCATGCTCTTCTACATATCTAAGGGCTTTCTCCAAGAAAGATGGAGTCCCATCTACATCTTCCAATGCAAACAAGACTGGTCGACCAAGGACATTAGATTTTGGTGGCGAACGGTCTTTTGCTGTTTGAAGAAACAAGCCAGCAAAATAAATAGACATATGTTTGTAAAATAATATATACATACACAATCCGAAATAATAAAGTAAAGTTCAACATCCACATAGAAGATATTGTGGCTTCTTGTTTAGGCGTAGAACAATATCGTCTTCTTTTATGATTGAATCTTGAGAATACTGAAATGTGTAAAAATTTGACATTTTACTTTGACATATACCCATGATAATGGAATACTTACGCTGTTCATGAGAACCATCAGGATTCTCACCCTTCTCATTTTTCGAAATCCCAGTTTGTCCTATCCCTGTGCCCGCACTAGGTGCATTTGCCAAAGCTTCCTCTAATGCAGCCTTCCACTCAAATAAATCCTCTGAAGTTTCAGCCTATCATAATAGCAGCCAGTGAGCAACAGTATCCCAGTTCCTTCAAAGCAAAATAAGGTTACACTTAATGATGGAAGTACTACAATGGAGACAATTGTCCCTCTAGAAATATTTGATTCCCTTCTCATCCCTCAGAACTGGAAAAAAAGAGAAAAAAAAACATAATACTAGACATTTACCTAAATACTACTTTATATGTTCAACTTCTCACAGTCAAAATATCATTAATTTATGTAACCAACAGACTTGTAAATCTCAGATGGTATAATGTGACAAAATATGGTGTGTTCCATATTTTTCAAATGCTCGTCACACAATCACAGTCAGACTATATCTTAAGTAATTACTGCTTATATGTTTTCAGATTCTAATAAAGACACAGTAGTAAGGTCAAGGCTCCAGTGGATCTACATTGCTGATTTGGTGATGTGGGTTGGAATAAAAGTAACTACTGCAAATGCATAAACTCTTCTTGATAGTCTTTACATTATTTCGTCAAATTAGGTAGAAAGTTAGGAATGTATTTATGTTTATCTTTTCCTATTATTTAGCCTTGATTTTAAGAATAGATTGGATTGTATTATTAGCTATATAAACCAATGTTGCATACGATTAATACGTGAAAAACAGGAGAATCAATAACATTTTTCATGGTTTTATAGTTGTCATCACTAGCTATTTCAAGTCATCTCGCCATTGCCGGCAATCACGAGCGTCGCTGGCGATCTCAAGTGTGGATATCTAAGACAAAGATTAAAATAAAAACTAGATGTCATCTTAGCGTAACTCCCATCATCATTGTTGCTAACTTAAAAGCTTTAGAGGTGCAGGAAGAATGGTATTTTCTGCTGTATATTGAGTTACAACATAAGAGAATATATATACAAGCAAGGAGAAAGGGATAGACTACTACTCTCAACAATATGGGATAAATACCTATCCATAGAAGCTTCCTTATCGGAGTCTATCTTCAACTATCAATTAATCCCTATCCACATATTATTCTACACTCCACCTCAAGCTAGACGGTGTATCTTATACAGTCCAAGCTTGACTTTCAACGTGTTAAAAAGCGGCAAATTTAGTGCTATAGTGAAGACGTCAGACACTTGTTGAGTAGTAGAAATGTAGGAGACTTTCAGGTTCCCCTTGTCAATTTTCTTTTTGATGAAATAACGATCCACCTCAACATGCTTTGTTCGATCATGATGAATTGAAGTAGCCCAATGTGTAATATTTTCTTCGAATGTTCCTAAAGCTACTTAGGATGAGCTAATTCACACTGCAAGATATTTGATTAATCACACTCCATCTCGCGGTCTTGACTTTCAACCACCAGATAAAAATTTTCAACATTCTTTTCCTCACACTCGAGTCATTTCCATTAGTTTTCCACCCAAAGTATTTGATTGTACATCATTTATCAATATGTACCCTAAACATGTAGCAAACTTGATCATTGGGATCTAGATTGTTTTCCACCCACTAACATAAGTACATGTCTTACTTTCCCTCCACTAACCAATTCTAAATCACTATAGATTTACAACTTTTGGAGAGTATGCCTACTTCTAGGGAAGAGTGAACATAGGCTAATCTTCGAATCTAAAATGGTTCAAGTACTAAATCACCTTCCACTAACCTATCTACATCACTACGAACGTTACAGTTTCTTGAGAGTATATTGATATTAAATATTATCTAAATAGTTTATTTTGTGAAGTTTCCCTGATTATGTATATTCAGGTACCTTTGTGATTATTTCCTTATATAGTAAGATCCTTTATATATCTTAGTTATATAATGAGAATTCATCTCAAACCCTCTTCAAGGGATTCAACTCTTAACATAGTAACATATACCTACTTCTCCAAGTCTTTTGGTCAAGAGCGAGTGAACACGAACCTTAACCTTGGAACCTCTAAGAAACATAACTTGATTCGTCAACCGATCCTCGTACTGTTACTCTACCAGAGTCTAAACTTCCTCATCCAGAGTCCTCACATCCATCTACTCCTGTCCCACTCAATCTAAATATGTGCCAGTTCCGCCTCAAGAGAACATGAATAGCACAATTTAGGAGGAAGAGCAAACAAGATGTAGAGCCTTAAGCTAGTTCACCAATTTAGAAAGTCACAAGCGAAGATAGGCCATAAATGGAAGAAGTGGATGATTCGAAATTTCGAATGTGTCTATTGCCTTGACTAAAGGAGTGAGATGATGTACTAACCACCCTATCAGAAACTATATTCCTTATGATAGTTTGTCAGCTTGTTTCTAATCGTGACTCTAAACCAATGGACATGTAAATCATAAATGACAATGTGATACGATATGATGTGTTCCATATTCATCGCATACTTGGGTGAAGACTATATCTTGAGTTGTTACTGCTTATATATTTTTAGATTCTAATAAAGAGGCATTAAAAGGTCAAGGCTTCTGGTGATATACATTGTTGATTTGGTGATGCGTGTGTGTTAGAAAAAGTAGTTATTGCAAAGTGAATGAATTCTTCTTTATTGCTTGTCCTTTCTTTTAGTGTAAAATCCAATCTATTAAATTTCCAGTTAGAAAGTACTAAAAAATTCCTTTCAAAGTGACCATCTTTGCTTACCTTTTCACGAGGAAAGCATCCAAACCGTACGAGAAAAGCATACCTACATATTCTAAAGATTATGCATAAATCCGAGCCCAAGATAACATGGCAACCATCAGAAGTAATGCGATTAATTACCACAGAGAATCATGTTGCAGAATTTCTGCAGCTACATGCATGTAACTTAATTAACTTGTCCATGTGACAGCTGATATCAATAGTATGGCTCTATTGAATCTGACTAACTTCTGAACTATCAGTTTTTATCATAAGCTTATGGGGCCAAGAGATTGAAATATTGGGTAGTGTGGTAAATAGAGAAAAAGCACCTTAAGAGTAAATGATCGCCCATCACGACCATCAGGGAAAAGCACCGTCAAAAGTTTCTTATCTGCTTTCACAACCACACTGAAATTCACAGAAAGAGATCACTACTAGGCAGAGAGAAAACAAATATCAGGATTGGAACTATGCAAAGACAAAATTAATGTAGTGGAGGATGGGACTTTTAGAAAGCAGGCCAACCTGCCTGAACTGTTGAGGTCTATGCCACCAAGGGTCAGATTTGCCTCTCCCCCCTTTTCAGAACTAGCATTCTGTATCAATAAGAAAAACTATGAAAGAACCATCTACATTATAATAACGGAACAAATAAATACATGAAAACAAGGGCTATTTCATTGGGGATACTGCTAGATATTTTCCATACATTCTCCTTTCAGTAACAGTTCAAGAAGCTGAGATCTATAAACAAGTGGCTCAAATTAACACAGTTTCTAGAACTATGACGAAGAAATTGCTACATCATTAATAGGCGAATATGCATCCAAATGCAACGAACTATGATTTAGTTCCTATTTAGTGTTACAATGAGTTCTTTTTCCTCGATGTAACATACATTCAACTGTTCCTATGTTATAGCCACTTTGACTGATAACCGGTAGATTCTATAACTATTGATGGCGGGGATGTCAAGTTGTCAATCTATACTTTAATTTTCTTGATTACGTGGCAAAATCAAAAGCCAGCATCAAGAAGCAAAGATTGCATGTTTCACTAGTCGCAACATAAATACAGAAAAGTTATTAAGAAACATGAAGTCCTTTATTGCCCCTTTCTTTCTCTCTTTATTCATATTTTAGCTCATTTACTTTGTAGTTGATGGTTTTAGAGCTGTGAAATTAGCAGCACAACTCCAGCTGGCATAAGCACATTAAAGAACTTGAGGGTGTATCAAGAAAATAATACAAAGCCACTTAACAGTGTATCGATTTGAGCAAATTCAACTAGAATTCATATAAAGTTGTAAAGCCAACTCCATGTAAGTCTTAATAGGCATAATATGTGTGGTGAAGTCTTAATATGTCAATAAATGCTTCAATATGTAGCTAGCAATGAGGCTGGTGTTTCCTGAAATTTAAAAAAAATCCAAGAGGAAAATGTAGCATTAAATCAATGTGTTCTCTGTGCAAGATCTCCTTAACATCTATAATTGTGTTGTGCAATTTAATTGTTAGAAAAGATATAGGTATTCCATCAACCAATATACAAAGTATGAACTAAGCATCAATTGTAAGAGGCAGATGTAAAACATAAACGTGGCAAAAAGATTTGGTGGTATGAACAAAATGCAACTTTCAGGTCCTTGGATCTAATATTGTACTACATATTTGATATAACACATCTATTGTCTTCCTAATCTTTGTGATTTTTGTACCTCCAAGATTTTAAGGACCTGTACAGATGACATTGCAATGATTTATCAACATAGAAAACCAACAGAAGCTTGTGAACTTCCATATTCACAAGCTAGAGACCTAATGAAAACTGAAAACGAGAGCAAGTTATTCCCATAAAACATGCAACTTACTGGATCACTTCGGAAGAAGACCAATGAGGTTTCTGTCAGAATGAACCATCTTTTCTTCCATGAGGTCCAGCCAATCCCTACATAAGTGTAAATTACACAGTTATGAGATAGCAGAAAAATGCCCTGACCTTGAGGAATAATTGATAATACAGAACTATGCTTGTCATAACATCTGTTTGCTCCTTTTAGAATATGCATACCTCAACATATAGATGTTTAATGTTCATAGTGAAGACTGAAGAATGCTTTGTGATTAAGAAAAATGCCAGATAAACAGAAAGGATGTAGCAAAAGATATAGTGTCTCTTTAAATTTATAATTTACAATATATTTCTCTGGCCACCTTGATTATTTGACATTGAATGTTGGTTAACATTAACCCATATAATGTCGTCTACAAGATTAGAACAAAATGCATCCACTAAGAAACACAAATTTGCAAGTTGCAAACGTACTTGAATATGAAAAGGCTCGAACAAGTCAACATCAATTTGACAACTTTAAGATCCAGTCATACAGCTAGGTAGGGTAGATAGCGGGAGGGGAATTCAGAGGGTATAACAAATAGGTATCCTACGTCAAATAGAAATATAGAACCATCAAGGGTCCAGAACAGAAGCAAAAGATCACTGAAACATATAACATTAGCTAAGTTAAAAGCATTCATCTGGCCGACTGAGCAAACCAACTGGATAGAAAGTTCTTTGGACTTGTAGATAAGCATTTATTTATTTTAATTCTTTCTATATTTCTGTTGGATGTTATCTGACCATAAATGTTTCAGACCAGTTAGAACAGAAGAATGACAAATGCATCTACTTATGAGAAAGTACTAGATCTGGAATTACATAAGAATGCCAGCACACAAAGAAATACAAGACCACAACCTTGCATAGTTTATTTAATGGTTGTGAGGCCACTTGGTCTATCAAAGACATGGCCCTAGTGAAAGGCAAAAGTAAGCACTCTAATTAGCTTAATCGAAGAAATAAAATTTGTATTGCTTCCCAAGTTTAGAAGCATGCAACCATTAAGATAATTCATAAGGAGAAAAACCAGTGAAACACTTTTAAACACTGAACAATAAGAGGTGTTCACCTTTTGATGACAGAAACAGTGGTCCACTCTTGTAAACCTGTAAATCATCAATCGTAGATGTATGAAGTTTTGCTAGTGCTATGACCTGATGGCTTAAAATTGATTCTGACTGAAGAAAACCACAAACGGACAAGAGAGAGAACAATTTCCTCATGCTCATTTCTTAGATAAGGTCCTAAATAGCAACCAACATGCAATGTCAACAATAATCCTTATTGTCAGATTTTTCCCTTTCTCCAATACTAAACAACCATATGGGTCATACTCGTCCATCCAAAGAAATGCTACATTTGACTTGGTCGCGATAGCTTGATAAATCAAAATTTTACTAATTTCAAGTGATGATTACTAATTGGCAAAAAATGTAGATTTTGAACTAAAAACTTGGCAAAAATGGAAATGCTGCATTTTTAGGACAACCAAAATGAAAAATATTGGATTATTGGGGATGAGTAAATACTCATTTGCAAATCTCATCAAATAAACACTCAGCATCTCAATTTTAGAAGAAAATGGCATTGTCCAAACAGAAGGGAGATGAAACGAAGAAAATTTGGAACAAACAAAATTTAACCTGTGACCTACAATATTTCGAGCAAGTTGTATAATTGAGTATACAACATTTCCTAGGTTCCAGAAGAAGGAAAAAAATGTTGCTTGCCTGCTAAATTTTTAAGATCAACTAGTCTAGTATTCAACTTCAAAGTTACTAAAATTTCCTTGCAAAACATTTATTAAGTAAACGTGCACTTACAAATAGAACAAAAATCAGCTAAATATAACGAATGGAACGATGCAAGTAATAATCAAATTGGAATTTGGTTAACAGAAAAAAAAAAAAAAAAAAAACCTTGCCATTACGAGAAGTCTGTCTATCGAAAGATTGAGTTGCCCCTGACGAAGTTTGCAAGTTGCCATCTCCCTACAACAAAAAATAACAACTCATCAACGAAGAAACTCCCAAATGAACTACAAGACTTGTGGCGTACTAGTTACGGCTTGGTGGGGTGTGGCTCAATAACCCATCCACCCCGGAGTTCGAATCCAGACGTTAACGACTTGTGGCCACTGAGGAACTATCTCAAGCCTGCACGCTTAGCAGTCAATAATTGTCGGGGATTAGCCTAGGCAAACTGACTAGGATACCCTTTAAGAAAGCACTTCCGATGATACGCACAGACATCAATGTAAAACACAAATCCCCCTGCCACTTCCAATAAACAATTATACTCCAATTCAAATTCAAACCTGAGGAGGATGAGCATCTGCGTTCGGTTTCGAATCAAGGCTGCATTTCCAATCACAGTTGTCCTTTTTGGAAGTAGAATTGCTTTTCGTCAAATCAGCATTGCTTTTCGTGGCAGCATTGTTGTTCTTCTGATCAGCATTGTTGTTCTTGGAAGCAGCATTGTTGTTCTTCGAATCAGCGCTGTTTTTGGGATCAGAACTGTTGCTTTTGGCATTAGGCATCATTCAATTCGAAATTGCATACGATAAAATCAACCTTGCGTCATTCAAACAAAATCATCAATAACCTGCAATCATATATCAACAAATTCAATCCAAATTCATCCTACAAATTCATTCAAAATAAAAAATGCTATAAGAATCAAAACCTTCGATCATTCAATTGATTCAAATAAATTCAATTTAACATGCATTTGTTGGATTACAAACAATACCTAAATTGAAACAGATCCTAAAATTGTACAAATTCAGAACTTTCAGAACAAAATCATGGATGAATCAAGAACACTTACATTTGTTAAAGAAATTAAAAAAATTACAAGAAACATTACGAAGAAGAAATCTGAGAGAAACTTTTTTTTGGAAATTTATTTTTTTGATTTTATGTTATTTTTGTAACGGAATCCCGATGATGAAGCGAAAAACATAACCTTCTGTTCGTTCATTGCCATTTTTTTTGGGTTCTTTTTTCCAAAATAATCGCAAAAATATATTTGTCTTTTCGCACTTGTAATTATGTTTTAAAGAATATAGTAAAAATATATGTTTGTAAAAAAGTGAGATAGAGTTGATTTTTTTTACATGATCTTTTCGTCATGTAACATAATACCGTTAAAATATAAGATATAATATCAGTCAAGTTACATGTGATTTTACAGGCATAGCTCGGTTTTAATGAATTTAGTACAGGATATCATCAGGCTAGTTGATCTCCATTGTCCCTGCAACATTGCGTGTTCGATGGCAAGTGGTTGTTGGGTTTCTTTATATATGATATGGAGTTTGCGGAATAAAGTAGTATATCATTCATCGCACTTGATTATTTTTTCTTTTCTTTTTTTGTGAAATTCAGCTAGCTTCGTTTCTCTTGACATCTAAGAGGGATAAGATTTTCTCAACGTCCTGATCTGGATGGTGCTACATCAAGATTGGTTGAGTTTTTGGTTGTTGGTGTATAGTTCTTTTAACATTTTCTTCCCCCACCTCTTGGGTTGGTTTTGTTGAAGCACCTCCGCTTTATATTCGTTGTTCAGTTTCTTTTCCCATGTTTGACACAGTTTACATCTTGCAGATTAGGCTTTTCGTTCTATTTTTCCTCGTTTGCAATAAATTAATGCCTTTCAAATATTTCACATATGATTATGAGAGACAATTAATACGAGTGTGGATGGGTGACTTGTCACTTTGTCAGCGACCTAGGCCGTGGCCAAAGTCACACTATAATTACATGTGATTTGGTCGCATTCTCTTATTTTGATATTGTTTTCATTTAAAGGCAAGTATTATAATTTATTATAAATTGAGAACAAAAATTAATGCAATTTTAAGGTTTAAACAAATGAAACATCAAGCTATTTTTTTCTTCTTGTTGTAACAACGTATATAAAATAACAACCTATTTTTATAAATTCTTTTCTCTCTCTCTCTCTCTCTCTCTCTNTTAACATTCGAATTATAATCAATTTGTTACCATTTTCGTCTTTCGTAACTTGCCCAAAAGTCGTAGCCATTTCATATAGAAAATTTATGAAAAAAACAAACTTTGTTAAACAAATATTAGCAAAATATCTCTTATTCTGTCATCCGATAACCAAACCAATTAAATTAAACCTTATTTGATTTGGTTATCAAGTAGTTTGAAAAACACTAAAAATCAAATAAATCGATTAAACAGACCGGTTTAACACCCCTGCTCCTTGCGTCCAACATGTTAAGTTGTAACGGTCTTGTTACGTTTTTGGTACTTTTAATTTTCAATAGAATTACTGATGTGAAACATGTCACTAATTTAATCTGTCCAGTAGTCTTAAATATGTGTGATAATAAATAAAAACTACGGATCCATACATAATTTAATGTCCAACGGTATTTGGAGTGTTTATAAGATGTCTCTCTTCCTTGTGGTTGTGGGTTTAAGTCAGTTTGATATAAGGTATTTGATAAAATTTCATATACATTTAAAAGTCAACATTGATCATTTGATTGTTTTCTATATAAATATTCATCAAAAATATTTATAGAAATGAAAAACAAAAACATCAACAACCTTCCATACGTACAAGATGAGTACTTAATGTTTGACCGCCGACAACGTAATCCTTTTGAGATGGTGATGTTGACTAGTTTTTTGGTATCTACCCTCCATCAAGAATTCAAGATACGGTCGTTTCATATATTTTTTTTTAATTTTTTTTGGGTACAAGATACGATTTTGTTTATTTCAATCTTTATTTATTAGATTTTGCGGCCTTATGAGAATATTAGCTTAGAGCATGGGATTGGGGGATACCACCACTACATACCATTCGGCATTGCCTAGGTGGATGATCGGTACCGATGGGAACACCACCTCCTACCCTCGGTACCAAAAAATTGGCATGCTTCTCGGCATTGTAA
>LUCG01225768.1:0-11206 GCA_001633085.1 Carthamus tinctorius
AAAAGATTTATGCACTCTTAATGTATTATTATTTAAAATTGCTACTAATGAAAATGGTAGGAACGACAAAAAAAACAATAATGACAAAAACTTTAAATTAGTCTATGATCTAATGAGACAATAATAAAAAAGACAAAAAAAGGTTGAAAGTATAGAAATACCCTTAAACTAACTAACATTTATAATTAAATTTATTCAAAGGGNTGAGTGTTAACTGCAGAGACCAAAAATGTAGTTTACTCTTAATTTAGGGTAAAAACTATTGAGAAAGATCTAAATCTTGGTTTTATTAAATTTTTTTTGATAGTTTAATGATGTAATTGGTAAAAATTAAATAATGTTGACAAAAATAGAAAAAAGTGAATAGTATGTTGGTAAAAATGGTAATTTATCTCAAAACTTTATAAGCTTGCCACACTTTGATCAAAAATTGAATTGAAGCCACAACCTCTTTGGCTCTCCAAAAATTGATGGGGTAGAGATCTAACTGAGCAAAAAAGGATATCAAACTTATTAAAATTATTCATTTACGAAGAAAAGAGGAAGCAGCTGGGTAAAATTGATGGAACAGCAAGCCTCTTCAATTCTATGTAATCGTAAAATTTACAACGAAAAGGAGAATAAGTAATCCACTTAAAACATTTGCATTTTCTTGACTGCCTCTATATTTTTTTTTTGCGATTTCTGCTTGAACTCATCCTTACGTTCCATATCCCATTTTGTTATTCAATTTTTGGAAATGAAAAAAACCCTAATAGTGGGTTTTCCCCAAATCTCAATTGAGGAATATCATTTGTAGTTTCTCAAGAAAAAAACTAACAAATCTCGATTGATGATTGTGATTTGAAAAAACCCTAATGGTGGGAAAAAGATGAAATAGAGTTCTTTTTCTTTTCCATATGGTGGTTTTTATTTTAGGGGCAGAGAAGGTAAATTTAACTGCTGTATAGAGGAGACAATAGAGGCTAGGAAGCTATGTGAATAAGCCACAAGTAAACACTTCAAAATGAATGTGCGATTAAGCCATAAGTAAACACCCTTTTATTTTCTTTTCATCCATAAATTAAATTAATAAACACCCACCACCTTAGACCATTCGTAATGGTAGACTGTGAACCTAATTAACCCAATCGCCACATCAGCTTTTCACTATCTTACCCAAAGTCCCAAACCAACCAAATCCAACTCAATTCATCCACTATGGTTTACTCAATCAATCCAAAAACATTTAATTTTTAATTTTTTTAATTATTAAAATACATAATTAAAAACAATTAATTTAAATAAAACTTTTACTTAAATACGTTAAAAATTAAAATTACATTACGAAAAAAATTAAAAAAGTACATAAAAATAATTACATGTCATCGAGAGGGTCCCATCCGTATTTTTGGCGTATCTCCTCCTTCATCCGCAACGTCGTAGCCAAAGCACATCCCCTAAGATGTCCGTGCGATGACATGTAAAACTGGTAGTCTTTTCGCATTGCGGACATCTTTCTTGTCTCTGCATCCTTGGCATGAGTTTCTGCATCCCGTTGATGCGTCAACGAACCCCTTTCATGAATCTCGAGCTCTTTTCGGCGAACCTCGATCCTTGTATCGTTTTTCGCGTTGAGCGTGTTTAATCGGCCAACAACGCGGTGACGCTCTCGTTCGACCCGCCTGCCGTGAAGGTTGACCCCACACGCCTCGCCGCATATCTACCCATGGGTCGTGGACGGTCTTCCTCGTCTTCGGCGTCATCCTCATCCGCGAGATTGAAAGGACCTTGTGCATCGGAAGACTCTGTGGTGGGAGTGGCGGATTTGGAGGTTTTTGTCTGTTTGGATGCACGGGGACGGGTGGTGGATGACACGTGAGGAATTCGGTTGAATTTCTCACTATCCTTAAGGATTTCCTAAGCATGTTCGTGAGCAAATGCCTTGCCGTTGTTTTCTTCTTGGAAATGGTAGCAAGCCCTTTGCAAGACCATAGTGTTACCCTCGCCGCTTTTCCGCGTGTTTTTTGCATTGTTGTAAATGCCAACAAACTTTACTACGATTGCATTTAAGGATTTAGTTTTGCTAGTAATACAATGCACGATGCGGTACTTGGGTGGCTTCCCGTGCATAGATCAAATGACTCATTCACCCCGTCCCAAAATTTATCTACAAAAATATTAAAAACCTAACATTAGTAAAGTGTACCAATCATATAAAAAACATACAATGGTTTACATTCGGTTTGGTAGTTACCTTTGTAAAAAATGGATTCTCGGTCATTTTTGGGTGGTAGGACCCCGTCAGACTCTGAATTGGGGGATGGTAGGACCCTATCGGACTCAGAATTGAGAATGAGAAGAGATTGAGAATGAGATAGAGAAGAGATTGAGAATGAGATAGAGAAATAGATGTAGAAGAGATGAATGAGATGGTGTGAGGTAAAAAGAGTAAATAGTGGTTTAGTATATATAGTATTTTAAAAAGTAAAAAAAAATTAAAAAAAAGTAGCCGTTTTTTTACCGTTGGGGTGGGGTGCTTCTAAAGCATCGACATGAGGAAGCCGAGATAATAGAAGCCTAGGGTAGCATGAAGATCAGGTATCCCGTTACGGATGGTCTTATATTGGGTTGAGGATGAAAAATTTACCCATTTTTTGAAGGGTAACTTGGGAATTTCAATTTTTGGCCTTTCTGGCAACAAGTACAAGAACGGTTGAATCCACGGGTAACCACGTCGCTCCAAATTCCATCCGTCACACCACCACATCAACCGTACACGGCCGCAGTAGCTCCGGCGACGTAAATAACTGGAAAATGGCAACGGCGACACTCATATCCACCATTACCACCAACTTACGGCGGCCTGCAGCTTTCCAAACCAAGACTCCCTTGCTGTTAAGAAGACGACAAGTGGTCGCATTCCAATCCAAACCATGGAAAAAGGTCAGGGAGAACGGTTTTGTTTGCCCGGCCTCTCGCCGGAATTCCACCAGCAGCAGCACCGCCACTGATGTATCGGTTTCGGAGGTGGATGATAACATACGGAAGGTCCTACAATTTGTATTATGGGCCGCGGAGGGAGTCTATATAATCTGGCTCTTCTTGCTTCCCTATGCTCCTGTATGTATCTATATAATCTGGAATTCCTTTGATTTCTGCCAAATTGATACACATCATCATCTCTATTGAAATGCTTTGATTGATTATATGCAGGGGGATCCAGTTTGGGCGATTAGCTCAGACACAATCCATTCCCTTATTGGCCTTTCCCTTAATTTCTTCTTCATTCTACCCCTAGCAAACTCAGGTATATCTCAACTTAGCATTATGGAGTTTATTCATCAAGTTATTTCCATATGACTTTAGAGTTGTAACAATTCATGACAAAACATGCACCATCAAAATCTTCATTTCTCTTTCATCTGATGAAGTACGTTTGTTTATATTGATGTTCATTAGGTTTACTTGAAATCCTGCCAAAGATGTAGCTTGTGAAAACTTTTTCTTCTTAATTAACCTTATTATATGCTCATTAACATTTTGTTTGTAGTTAATCTTCAAATTCCTTTTCTCTTAACCTTTCTACAAGGTGGACTCCTCATGAAACAACCTCTTTATTTATTCCTTCCCACACCCTGCTTCATATGAGATTCACTAGATTGGTCTGGTTTTATATGCGCATAAATGTTCATATGTGATCCTTGGTTGAACAAACAATTAAAGGCGTTTGGTTAGACGTATTAAGTAAGCAGTAACTAATAGGATAGAAAACAAAAGGAAGTGTTTGGTATTATATAATATAACGAGCCTATACCCCCACAAGCTTAAATTTTCATTTCAAGTTAAATCGGGGGAATGAAAATTCACTCCCATTTTCATTTCTTGTCATTTACATTTTCATTTTTTCATTCCCAGCCTGAATGGAACAGCGCAGCCCCTAGTCACATGCACTTAAGTAATCCTATTTGCGTATTTGGTGCCTTAGCTAGTACCTACTACTTACATCCGTCTTACGGCTGTTTGCCGAACACTTACCGAGCAAGTACTTACTAGCAACGACATTACCCTCACTTACCTTATTGAGTTATTGTATAACATCATCAGCCATCAAAATTAATTGTTGGTAAGTGTCTTAAACCTAGTAAGCACTTACTGGGTAAGATTCTTTTCACTCACTTACCGGGTAAGACTCATGGTCCTTGTTTATGCCTCTTACCAGGTAAGATTTCTCACTATTTTCAAGTTAATATACTCAATAGATAAGGACCTTAAGTTAGGTGATATTGGTAAGCGCTTACCCGGGTAAGTGTTTGATAAACGGCCCCTTAGTTTCCTAACATTCATGTATATGAAGCTGGGGGTTTCTACCGAAACAACCTCTCTACCATAGGAGTGAAGTTATAGTCTGTGTACATAATTCCATACCCACACCTACCTCCAGGTGGGATTTACTGGGCAAGTTTGGTTCGGTTTGTTAGCATACACAATCTTGATGTTCGATTATTGTTTCATCATTAGAAGGGAGGTACAGATCAGTATGACCAATGAAGTCAAACATCTATTTTTAATCTCAAAGTTGATGAATTTAAGATTGTAAAGAACATTGATAAGCACTTTTAAATTTTCTAATAAAACAACAATATGCAAAAGTGTTGGTACGGTTCATTTTTGTGAAGAACAATAGGATTGATGTTAAGAATGAGATGTGTATCTCCTTACTGGGCATGTAGGAAGTACATTTATACTTGAATTCTGTCAAGTTAATTCATGAGATGGTTTTTGGCAGAGTAGTTGGAATTCATCTACTTGAAGCTCCTGTGCTTCACCCTGTAAGAAAATCTAACTTAACTCCTCCAAAATGTTCCTCTCATTCATCCTTTCTCTTATCTTCTTGCTTTCATTTTTCCACTTCAAATTTATTTACATGAAGCTATTCCGCTTTTCGCCAGATGTCGGAAGGATTGTTCAATTTTGTTATTGGTTGGACGTTTATGTTTGCTCCGTTGTTGTTCACCGATCGTAAAAGAGACAGATATAAGGGATCGCTTGACGTCTTGTGGGGCTTTCAGATGTTCCTTACAAACAGTAAGTTTTTTATTTCCGAACTCACATTTGCACATAATATCACATGGTATCACAACCAAGGTCTACCACTCTAGAGACTTGATCCTTTGATGTGTTATCTCAAACATTTAGCTGCCCAGTTTACGTGTATTAAAATGCAACATACTTTGGTTTGGGTGTCTTTATCAACCTGGGTATTATTGAATCAATCACTTTCTTTGTATTGCGATTACATTTAGAAATATTTTTTATAGTTATAAAAGTCTGGGGATTATTTCTCGACGTTCTGTATATAAGCCTCTTTCAAACCGGGCTTATTGCTATTGATTCAATGATTTCGATAGGAAGTGGTCAGTGAGAATTAGATTGGTTGTACCTACCCAATAATCTAATATGAATGATTATATTGCAGCATTCTTGATACCTTACATGGCTATTCGGTTAAACAAGCCAGACACGGAGTACACTCCAAGAAAAGCTTCCCAACTTGGGTCGGTTATGGTTAACGGGGCATCGGTAGTTGGGGTCGTTGGTGGCGCTGCGTGTCTTATATCAATCTTGTGGGGTCTGTTTGGGCGGTCAGCCGGTGATTTCGGGAGTATTGCAGATAGATGGGAGTTTGTGGTGAGTTATCTTGGATCAGAGAGGCTTGCATATGCCTTCATATGGGATATATGTCTGTATATAGTTTTCCAGCCATGGTTGATTGGAGAAAACCTTGAAAATGTGGAGAAAGGGAAGGTGGGTATAGTGAAGTATCTAAGATTTTTGCCGGTTGTTGGGTTAGTTGCTTACCTTCTTTGTTTGGATGTTGATGAAGAGGTGTAAATAACTTAATGATTCTGTATAAACCTCACTCAATCTTTTGCTATTAAGTGTGTGATGCTATGGGTTAGAGAGATATCTAGTAGTAATTAATGGTTATAAAAATAAAAGAAACTGTTGGTTTTATATAATATGATGCTTTCCAAGTCCAAATTTCTATTCTTGATTAGATTTGATTGGCTGAATGAAAACTCATCCCATTTTCATTCTTTTAACATTTTCATTTTCATTCCCATTTTTTGTTTTTATTTTCATAGCGCACAAAGCCCGTCTAAAGCCCGAATCAGAAAAGCCTGGTTTAGGGTAGGGACAACCAGCAAAGTACCCATTTTTACACTCAAAGTCTCGATGGATATAAGCTTTTTTAACTTACCAAGAATGGGATTGAAGGCCATTAGGCCAGACTTTGTGAATCTTTAAATTTTCAAGTACCCCTCATTTTACGTTGTCCTGTCGATGTAAAAGCTTCTATGAACAAGTTTAATAACATTAAAAGTTGTGTAAACTCTGATTTTGGTCCTCATGGTTTTACAGAATTGTTTAAAAGTGGGACCTAAGTTTTGATAACTTAGAAATGGTTATCATGGTTTTCATTTTGCTTTGAAAGTGATCCTCAATCACTAACTTCATCTATATTCTCTATTAAAGGCAGAGGTATATTTGTCCATTTATTTTGGTCAAACCGTCTTTCCTTCTCTTTATACCCTATTTGATATCATAGTCTCTTATATATGTGTGTGTGTATCTAGCTATGTATATATGTGCATATGTTATCCTCTGTTTTGAGTAAAAAGTATCTAGTACAATGGTATATAATTTAAGTTGTATGCAACAAACCGGAAAATAAGTATCTTCTTAGGCATATCTTGTTTTATAACTAAAATCAAAACAAATAAAACAAGCATATAACATTTAGAAATATGGGCAACGTTAAAAAGATGTTATCAACCCAAAAGATAGAGGAGTTATTAGTTTCTCCATAATAATAACAACATTTCTTCTCCTTTAAGATAAAATAGATTTCATTAGATATTATATTATAAGGGGTTTATTAGAGTTATAATTTAATGGCTTATCTGATAAGGGATACAAACCTCTTCAATTATGGTTTTAACTTGACAAACAATATCTTTTACGCCATGGGAGAGGTGTTATTTACATTCAATCCTAATTCCTACTTTAATTTAAATTAACCAAATCATCATTTAACATATAATCGATAATATTTATTTGTAATATCAAGTCAATATTTTTATCAAACAATTACTTTATCAAGTGTTTTATATAGATTGTGTGTATAATAGCCATTTATGAATTCAAATTGTTTTTTTTGTTTGCAAAGCAATATAACAAGTTAAGTTATCTTACAACCAATTTAGTAAATACAAATAACTTAATCCATATAAGACCTAATGAAATGAGATATACCAGATATATTTGGTTGCTTAGACATGTGAGAAATGTTATTGGGTGTTTGGGATTGCTTTTAAAAAGTGCTTATTGACTTATTGGCTTTTCAAAAAAGCCAATAAGTTAAAAATATTGTTTGGCAACCTGGAAAGCACTTTTCAAAAATGCTTTTGGAGTAAGAAGGAAAAGCTCTTTTTAAAAAGTCAGGAAAAGGTGGCCTTTTGATTTTGGCTTTTAGCTTTTAACTTTTCTCTCTCACATAACCCTACGTTTTAACCCAAACACTTTTTAACTTATTGACTTATTGACTTTTACCACCACAAAAGCTAATCCAAACATTTTTTTAAAAACTCATTTTCCCACCACCATAGTCAATAAGCGCTTTTGACCAAAAGCACTTTTGGACCTCAAAAAGCAATCCCAAACACCCTCTTAAAACTGCTTATTGACTTATTGGCTTCTTCAAGAAGTCAATAAGTTGATATGCTTGTTTGTGTAAACTAAAAGTGCTTTTAGAACTCCGTTTCGACAAGGGATGAAATGGAGTTTTCAAGAAGTCACAATTTGTGACTTATTGATTTATTGCTACAAACACTTCTCAAAAAGTTGATAAGTTAAGCCAAACACCATAACTTATTGACTTATTGCTACAAAGCATTCTCAAAAAGTTGATAATCTAATCCAAATCCTTTTCTAAAAACTCATTCTCCAACCGTTATAAGTCAATAAGCACTTTTGCTCAAAAACACTTTTAAACCTCAAAAATCAATCCCAAACACCCTCTCTAATTTCATCCTAATATTTGTCCATTTTTTCAACAGAAACCAACCCATTTAGACATTTGGAGGCTGAATTAGCACAGGATTCATAGTTAGGGGGGGTTTTCCAGAAGTTTGTTCCCAGAAAAGTGCAATTTCTCCTTTATTTTGCTCTCTCGATAATAATACGTTAATTTCGAAAGAGCAGGCCCTTGGCATATTTTGATTAAGCTAACTAGGAACCGCTTTTGTTATCATTGCTGGTAAGATTCAGATCCGCTCCATGTATTTATTTCTTCTGTCAATCTAATCTTTTTGCCATTTAAAAATCGATTATTTGATCCAAATTTGCATAATTAAAATGAGGCATACAAGTTTATTCTTGAAATCTCGATTATGGAATTGATTTCGTGAATCAATTGTTCTTGTTTCTGATTTCTTGTTTTAGGGTTAGTTTTAGATCTCATATTTTTGATTTTGATTTAATACCTTTCAAATTTATCTTTTCTTGATTTAAATGATTGGTCTCAACTAAGCAAGCTTATAAATGCAATCAATGGGATTAGCTATTATGTATTCTTATATATATATATGAACGTGTTGTATCTGTTACCTTAGAAGGATTACTTTCAATGGAAGAATTGATATTTACATCCTAGTTTATGGAGACTTATTAAACTAGAAATTTTTTGGTGTTAAGCTTGTGATCTATATGAGGTCTGCAATTCTAACGTTTTCCCAACTTTTTTTTTTTTATCAATATAGATAACGTTCCATGTTAATGTAATAGCTGACTTGGTTTGGATTGGATTCAAACGGCAGTGGTTTTGTCAATTGCAATGGCTGATGAGCCTTTGTACCCAATAGCTGTACTCATAGATGAGCTTAAGAATGACGATATCCAGTTGCGGTTGAATTCTATTAGAAGGCTGTCGACAATTGCTCGTGCTCTTGGGGTGGAACGCACCCGGAAGGAGTTGATTCCTTTCTTGAGCGAAAACAATGATGACGATGATGAGGTTCTTCTTGCAATGGCAGAGGAGTTAGGTGTCTTCATTCCATATGTTGGAGGAGTGGAGTATGCCAATGTGTTGCTACCCCCTCTGGAAACCCTCTGCACCGTGGAGGAAACCTGTGTGAGGGAGAAAGCTGTCGAGTCGCTATGCAGGATTGGATCACAGATGAAGGAGACGCATTTGGTTGATTTTTTTGTACCAATGGTTAAGGTTGGTTTGTTGCTATGTAATTTACTTGGTTCTGTTTCATTTGAAGGACATTACAGTTTTTGTATGACCACCTGTGTACTGGTGAGAATGTTTTGATTTTGTATGCTTTTTCCGTTTTGGAGTTGATGGTGCTTTGTATGCCTACAGAGGCTGGCAGCTGGTGAATGGTTCACTGCACGGGTTTCTGCCTGTGGACTGTTCCACATTGCCTATCCCAGTTCACCAGATACCTTGAAGGCGGAACTGAGGTCAGTATATAGTCAGTTATGTCAAGATGACATGCCTATGGTTAGAAGATCAGCTGCTACAAACTTGGGGAAGTTTGCTGCTACTATGGAACCTGCTCATCTCAAGACTGACATCATGCAAATATTTGAGGATCTTACGCAGGATGGTAAGTTGTTTTTCTTCCAGCACTTATCTGCTTGCAGTTCTAGCTTTAGGTTCGTTATTCATTGAATGGGGATATTTGTGCATGGTTTAATTTTTGTTGCAAATTGCAATGGTAGCTTCTCATCACATTGCTTTTGAACAGTGCAATGGTAGATAGAAGGAGCTACTTTGGTAACAGTTGTGAATATATGTAGATAACAGCAATGCCTCGATCTATTATGTAGTCGATCCTAGACAATTACGTAGTCGATCATCAACTTAGGGTGGCATGTGTGAAATTTATGTACTTCTGTGTAGATAGTTAATAACTACTGGCATATTAATAAAAGAACTTATAGGTTATTCTAAATCTTCATTGGTACCTACACCAAAAGTCAAGATTAATTAGTCTTTTCTTAAAAATTTTGCACTAGGCATAAAAGCAACCATGTTTAATGTTTTTTCTCCTTGGACTAGTGTTTGCAATGGGCAGTCTTGTTCCAGTTGAAAGTGCCAGTGAAAGTAAAGATCCGAATAGAAATGATATGGATAAAACATTCAAAGTTGCGGTAGTCATGACAATTAGAGTAATGTTGATCTTCTTGTTAAAGTCAAGGAATCTTTTATTACAATAGAAGCAGAAGTGATGTGGATTATTCAAGAATTGAAGTTGATTTCAGTATATCAAAGAAGGGTAGTATAATTAACTCTTTTATTTTAGACAAGAAAAGAGGAAAATTCATACAAAAAGTCTCGTCATATGTGGGTTTTCAGAGCGTCTTATTGTTAATAGTCATGATTTTCCCATGAATCTGTCTATTCATCAAATAAATAGCAATTCTGTCTATCAATATGTAGGGTCCAAGAATCTAAGAAATAGTGATTATTCTTGATCTCTCTCAGTTCTAAAATCCAGGACTTCAATTCATGTCCTTCATTAAATTCATAAAGATTATTGTCATTGGAATAGGATAACAATACATTTGTTTAGGCTAAGCACTTCCTGGTTGTATATGTATTTTCATATTTTGTTTACAAACCATAAATCTTTTTTTTTCCAGGGGGGGGGGGGTTGTGAGGTTGGTGTGTGGAAACTGAATCTGATTTAGCTGCATCATCTTTGCTCTAGATGACCTTGGGTACATGTTTATGTTGGTCATGTTAGTAATCTCAAAAATTTTAGCAAAGTCAAGACCTAACATCCTCAGTTGCATAAAAGGTCAATAGGAAGGAAGATCAGAGGAGGTCTGAATTGGCGCAATATTAACAGATAGAAGGCTGGCTTTCTCACTTTTTACATGTCTTTGATTTTAACTAAGCTGATGCATTTTCCAAATTCCAATTAAACAATTTCCCAAGAATTACAACCCAATAGCTACATCGGGGCTTGCTCTTAACCATGGTGACAATAAGAGGATCAAAGACATTTCGTGTTTTGCTGTTAACCATGGTGAAAGTAATCTGGTTTTTGCATAGCTATTGATTCTGGTTGAAGGTCTTCTGAGGAAGGTGCTGTTTGTTTTTGAAGAGGTAAAAGTGTTGTGTGCTGCGGACCACATCTGCAGACCT
>LUCG01225841.1:0-16523 GCA_001633085.1 Carthamus tinctorius
CCCACAAATCAATAAACAAAAGCTCGAACCCAACCCACAACACATGGTTTTAAACAACTTGTTATGGCGCTTTATGGCACATGGGCTTGCCTTTGCCTTCACGTTATCCCGTGTGGCTCCACTTTAAAGCTTGGATCTTGTTGTAACACATTATGGTGTGCTATGATGCGTTACGTAGCGTTATTTTGTAAGATATCTTTTTATTGTTTTTTTAAACATTTAACTTGCAAAATAAATAATAATTATGTACCAAATATAGAACTTAAATAAATATTAAAATGGAAAATATTAACTCTCCTTCCCATACTATGAAAGTAGAAGTAGAATTCTTTGAATGTTAAATAAAATAGTGAGTGAAGGTTTAATAGATTTAATCTTGATTTTCTTCTCTTGATACCAATTTCTTACAACTTCAATATATTTAATATTAGTGGTTCTTTTTTCTTTTATTAGATTTATAGGTTATATGAATTTAAATTGTTTTACATGGTTATGCAAAACACTAACACCACAAGTATACATATACATACACAAGACCAAGTTTAGGGAAACCGTAAAAAATAATGAAAAAAATGGGAAACATCCTGTAGCCGTTCATCTAGAGAGCGTGCATATGTGCATACAAATAATATGTAAGCAATATGTCTTGCATAAAAACAAAATAGTAGCTTCAATTACTTGTATGGACATATCATACCGTCCATATGAGCAGTTACGTACTAGTGTGTTCCTCATTTCTCTTCTTTTTTTTCCAGGCTTTCTCTGAACCACCCTCTACATATATACATACATACATACATACATGTATACATATATCGTTCTAGGGCACACCTTGCAAAATGCTATGGGCTCATAACTCGCAACTCGATACCTAACCTTGTCGCCACGCTACGCGCTCACATGATTATGAAGCTTTTCCCGACAATACATTTGAAGTGTTTTTTTAATTATATAATATTTATATACAACAAAATGCAACAAATTAACTCACAGAGTTTCTCACGTTTAGTGAAGTTTGAATATTGAATTTTGAAAGGCCAAGACCATTTGGTGCAATATCTTCGATCTTCTTGATTTTTTTTTTGACAAAAGGTTGATACCGACAACCTCAACTAACCCACAATCGTCTACCAATTATGTAATGTGAGAGCATACACTCACTCAGCGGTTGTGGCTATGGGGGCGTCCTGGGCTCGAACCCAAGACCATTCAATTTTGGACAAACAATACCCCCATCCATTATCAACTGAGTCACACGCCATTGGCTCGATCTTCTTGATTTGATTACAACCCTTTTCAAGAGATTTTTTTTTTGTGAACGACAGATACACGAAGTCGACGAGGTATCCGGGATCCATACGGACACCCAATTAATCCTCGGCGACCATGGACCGACTCGAAAGACGACCCATGGTCAGGGTATCGCCACATGCCCACCCCTTGAATCGATCCCGAATAGACACCGATGTCATCCACTGTCCCTCAAAAGAATGTTACCGATCAATAAACCTTTTCAAGAGTTATACATATAACTTAGATGTGCACAATTCTTACTTAAACCATGTGAAAACTGAACTTTTCATCATGTTGATAAGATAAGAGTTTTGAATCAATGTTTTTTTGCCGACCGAAATGAAAAAAGATGGATAGAAAGGATGGTATCTTTTAGTGTTTTAAATTAAATTACTAAAAGGGACATGGGTACTTGGGATAGTGGGTGTTTGGTTGAATGGGGCTAAAAGCTAACAAGGTGTAAAGTGTAAACATCAAAATATATATTGATTATCCTTTTTTTTTTCATTTTTGTAAAATGAATATGTGTTTGTAAGAAAAATATAATGACAACATCTAGTTAGATACTTTTAAAAGAATAAAAAATAAATATATAGAACTAAAAATCAAAAATTAAAATCTAAGAAACCTATATTCAACTTCAAGGACATTAAAAAATTAATTTAAATGAACTTTATTGGTTGGAAAATATATAGAAAATATTTCTGATTTATTAGTAATAATTTTTAAAGAGTTCTTTTTTAATTTAGAAATATTTATCATCTATTTCCTATTTTATCTATTTTAAATAAAGTTTTAAAGAATATATTTGAGCCCAAAATCAATTAAGAATTTTTTTTTTCCTTTTCAAAAAAAAAATCTAATGGAAATGCTTTAAACAATCAACTCTTTTCAATGATGGGTACACATAAAAATAAACACTAAAAATAAGAGATATTAATTTTTTACCCTTTTAAAAGTATTTTTAACGGCTCTTAACCAATTTTTTTTTTTCTAAAACCTTTAGAATAGTCACTTTATTGCTAAAAACAATGTTCGCTCATAGCATAGATGTTTTAAAAATTACACTTTTGATCCCTGAACAACATACACCATTGGCCCCTGAATGATAGACTTACATTTTCAACCCTTCTCCGCTATTAGCAGAGGTCTTTTTTAGGCGAAGAAGTTGATTATTTTAAAGATTTAAGAAAAAAAATGGTTAGGATATATTAAAAGACGTTTTTAAATAGCTAAAAAAATAAATTTCTCTAAAAGTAGCCTATTAATTTAATTTAGTTGTTTTTCTTAACCCAAAATGGTTGCCAAGAGTTTCACACAATTTTTAGTTATGTGTTCAACAAAAGGATTTATTCAATTACAAATTCATAATGTTATGGTCATAAAAGTTATACTATTTTTGTTTCATGTTAATAAAATCTACTAATATAAATTATCAATATTGGTTGAGATAATATAATAGTTTTATGTCAACTTATTGTCCATGTGTTATTTTGTCTTAAATTGATCATTTCTGTGATGCTACTTAAATCTAAATGAAATGAAGGCAATGTAGTTTTTTTTTTTAACGACAAGCTAACATACACGTTCTTGGGTATTCGGGCTTCCACTTGAGGGAGCCATCTGACTAATGATCATTATCTGACAGACTACTGATCTAGATATCGCCTCATGCTCACCACGGGATTCGAACCTGGGTAGTCAGGGGGGATACCATCCACTTACCCTTTCAAGTATGTTACCTTACCACTGGACTAGAGATAATTTAATAGGAAGGCAATGTAGTATATAAAAGTGGTTTTAGAGTAAAAAAAAATGTGACAAACAAATAGTTTTCTTCAAGTAAATAACTGTAAAAATTATGAGACATAACTTATCTTTACATTCTTTTTAACAAGATGATAATTGATCTGCAGCAACATTAGAAACCAAAATAGATTAATACAATATTTAGTTGGCTTATGTTGATATAATCTAATAAATTTATAAATAATCTTTTTACACGTTTGTTATAAATATATATATAGAGAGAGAGAAAAAAAAGTTCAAATGTGAACTCANTGAATGTTCATGCATTATTCATGACGAAAAATACAGCATTCAAGGTGAATAATATAGCATTTAGAACATTCATCTTCAATCTTGTATTATTCATGATCATTCACTTTCGTGTGTGTGTGTATGTATATTATAACGTCTGGTATTTATTCTCATTTAAGTTAATAAATTTTGAATCCATCATCATATATACTTAAATCACATAAAAAATCCATATGATAAATGGGTAAGTTTACATCAAACAAAATTGAATCCGACCCTAGTAGGTGGCACCGAGTCAGCCCTTAAAAAATTATTAATTTGGTCTACTTGGATTGAATTGATTTGTCACTCTTTAAAAGTTATGTTTTACGTCATGGTTCTATCTTTATGCGTTTTTTAAATTTGGTTAGAAAACTGATATATTAAATGTTCGTAAAATATTAGTTTTCGAAATAATGTTTAATGTATAAATACCAACAAGATTATAAGACAACTGTTCATCTCCAAATGTGGTTGTTTTCAAATCATTGATTAAAAAATTACCGTAAAAAATAAAAACAAGGGCAATACCAAATACGTTTGATTGTGATTTTAATTCCAAACTTATAAACCATCGGTGATTCGACTCTAACAGATATGAAATTGCTTACAAGTCGAGCCTTTTACTAATGACCATGAATTCTTAACATCAATTAAGGTCGAAATGTTTGCCTGCAAGCCTGACAAGTTATCTCCATACAGGTCGAATCAATCCAATATGTCGCTTTTGCTTTCATTTTCTCTGCCCTGGCGACTTCCTCTTGTGCTCTTTCCCACATGTGCCTGGCACATGACAACTCTGATCGTGCCAAATCCATCTCTCGTTGGGTCATCTCCCTCACACGCTCCACATACGCCTTCTCCGTTGATGTTATTCGAATTTGATCTGCCTCTTCCCATTTCAATGCTTTTGTCGAGCCTTTGTAGCCAAGGTCTCCTAACATGCAATCATCCAGGTTAGGTCCAACTGACTGGAAACTGTTGGATAATTGCAAGTCTAGTGACGGACCCACCGAGTATTCTGCGTTGCCTGATCGAAACCTTATCGAACCAGACGACCACGTCGGGTCACGTGATCGGGAGGCTCTTGTGTGTGGCGTAGGAAGGAGTTGTAATTCCATTTGATCATCTTCCATTTTTTCTTAGGAGGAATGCAATTGGCAAAGGGAGATATGTTTTACATCTTTATATAACACATTTTCTCAAGTGAATTTCCAAAAATGGCCTTGTTTTCCATCCAATATTTACCAAAACAACCATGTATTTGTGAAATGACATGTATACCCTTGGGCATGTGTCATGTGTGAAAATGATGTGAGGGGTATTTTGGTAAACAACATGTGAATGAAAAAGGTACAATCCTCTTGTATCTCTTGAAAGAAATGGATGGCTTTGTTTGGAGGGAAGGAATTGTGGTCTCCCTTCTTTTCAACTCATTTTAACGTGTAAATGTTGGTTTCTTCCAATAGAGACATAACTTTTAATCAAACAAACACCATTTTTATATGTTATATAGATGGTTAGGATTCAGTAACAAGTTGAGGTTAACTGTTAATGTGAAAAATGGCTATCAACCGTTGGATGAGAAGCGGATGCACATTGGAATGAAATGCACCAAGATACACACACCAGACCAATTCATTTTTCTAAAGCGCAATTCATGGGAATACATGAGACTAAAAGGGATCGACGATTCAAATCCACTTTTCACGTTTCTTACGTTAAACTCGACTTCTTATACAATTTTCGCCTATACACACGAATATCGTGTGAGAAGTTAAGTTAGCGTGGGAAGTGGGTTTAAACTTTTGATCACTTTTAATCTCAAAACCCACCCATGAACCACGCTTTATAGAGATGTCGATCTGGTGCATCTTGATGCATCTCATCCTAACGTGCATCAAACGGTTAATAACTACTTCTCATTTTTTTCTCATGCTGACTCAATTTTTTAACAAAACCCGACCTTATATATTTAATTATTAATATTTATTAAGAACATGTAACCAATAACTAAATTAAACATTTTTTTGAAATCATTTAACACTTTTCTTTTATTATATATAAAATAAAATAAGTATAACTTTAATTCTTATATAACATACATAAATATTCTGTTATACTTGGTTGTTGATGACTAAATAGCAAATATAACGAAATTCCACGAATAGTAATTAAAAGAACAAGTATATAAAAGCAATTGATATGATTAATAATAGTTATGGATAATGAATAGCTAATATAGATGTATAATTAGAATTAACTAATAATTTTCACTAATATTAATTATTATATATGTTAATATTAGTAATGATAATTTTTTATTAACTAGTTAAATATATTTTATAATAAATAATAATAAATACAAACTAATATTAATTATTGAAAAATGTTAAAAAAAAAAATCTAAAACACTTAATTTTTCAATAAGATAGTTTTATATTTATTTTAAAAAATGTAAATATAACTTAACTTATAAACTACCTCCACTTTCGATTTTAAATCATACAAAAAGTTATGCATCATATTTTTATTAAATTGTCATTTTTTTGAAACGGCAAATAACTCATGTACATGTGTTGATACGAATCGACGAGCTATCCAAAATCCATATGAGCATCCGACATTTTTATTATAATAATATATTTAACGGTAAATGATTGGCTTTTTCAAGAGATGTCTTTTTGTGAGCATGCCTACAAGAACAAGTAAAGTACAATAGCTATTAAATGATAGAAACAATAATAAGGGGTTTTTGGACACAATAGAAAATTATTTTTAATTCTTAAAAATAAAATAATCATACATAATACAAGGTATTCAAAAGATATTTGTAGTGAAAGATGTAAACCCATCTAAGTTTTAATATTTAATTTTGATTTATTTGATTGTATCTTATAAAATTATAATAACCATATTGGATACATATATGTTTGTAAATACAACAACGTCTGATTTATTTTTCATATGATGTAATAAATATTTTTATTTATAATTGATATAACTATATTGAGTAAAGAGTATGAACAACTGGAGTTGGAAAAAAGGTCCAAGTGGCTACACAGCCTGTAGGCGAGGAGGGGACGCAGATACCGATCGTGTCAGATGTAAGACACCTGTTCATCGTGCCAAACATGATCTACTACTTCATTATACCAAACGTCAAATAGGACCAAGGAACATGCCGTTGATGTTGAAGTTTGATAGGGGGACATGTTTTTGTGTGTGATTTATGAATATGCAAACATACCTGGCTAGAAAAGATGTATACCTAAATGTACCGACCCAACTCGAAAAAATCAACCGAGTTTTTCAAGCGAGCCAAATTGAACATTTGTTATGCTCGGCTCGTTAACTCAAACGAGCTTGATTTTGTGTTCAAGATCCACTCGAGTTCGATAACTATTAAGTTTGAACTCAGGTAGCTCGCTAAAAACTCAAATCGTTAACACTCTTTATCTGAACATGACTATTTTAACCAAAGATCCTTTGGCCTAGCGTTATTGATCTTTGGCCTCCTAAGAGGTTAAGGATTTAAACCTCACCAAATATGACAACCAAGAAGGATTTGTGAGTTTTATTTAAAGCATTTGTCATATATAAAGTACTACATACTTGAAAAAAACATGACTATTATATACATCTCAAAAGTAAAATTAAGTTGTATTCTTATAGATAAGTAGGAGCATATCCAACAAATTTTGCATAATTTTTCTAAAATACACAATCAAAAGTCAAAATACATGAAAAAAAAATGTACATTTAACTCAAATAAAACATTTATTTGCGAGAATTAAAAATCTATTATATTATTAAAATATTTTATAAATCTAACACCTAGCCTACTACGATAAATAATTGTCCGTTTTGCTCCACTAGCTCATAATTTTGCTTTTGATTAGCTAGTGAGGACTTTCTAGGAGGTCACCCATCATAATATTCCTCCCACCCAAACACGTTTACCTACAGAGTTATGAATATGCCATGCCTGTAGCTACAAAAACGCATTGTGTCTAGTAAGACCAAGGTGTTACTTACGAACCCAACATATCTCTCATATACAATGATATAGGATTTACCTAAGGTGTAACAAACACCTCCTTTAGGGACTCATTGTCCAAGACGAGGTTTGCCCTATATCCCGAACGACACAAGAGTGACTCCGATACCACTTGTAACACCCTGCAGACGACGACACAACATTGTTTGCTTTGCCCCACTGTCTCACTTTGTTTATGGCGACCTAACGAGGACTTCCCAGGAGGTCACCCATCCTGGTACTTCTTCCACCAAAGCATGCTCAACTGCAGAGTTTCATGAACCCTGCCATGTTTGTGGGCCCAAAACGCGTCGTGTCTAATAAGACCAAGGTCTTACTTATAAACCCAACATCTTTCCTGTCTACAACGATTAACGATATGTGATTTGTCTAAGGTGTTACAATAATTTGTCATGTGAGATAAACTGCAAATTTAACAAAAAGGGCCCAAACAGGCCCATATTATATGATGTTGTTAATAATTCACGATAATTTTCTTCCCGCTATTTTTGTACTTTTTGGCGGCAAAAGTTCATCAATGGAGGATGCATTTTCTTAGTAAAAATTCATCTACAATCGTTGCAATTTCTTTGAACTACGGCCATGAATTCGAGAGACCTCGCTCTGATCTCTACCGCCACCATAGTCGGTGCCGTCGCCTCTGCAATCGCGATTCGTTTCTTAGCAAACCCTAGGAAGAAGTCGTCCTCCGCCGCCGCCGCCTCTACTTCCGACGCCGTGCTACGGCGGAATTCATCCTCCGATGATCCTTATGATCCCTCTAAACGCAACGGGTAAAGTTACCTGTTTTTGGCAAAAATAAGCTAGCTGATAACATAAACTAGCTTATTGAAACGTTAGTTGAAGTAGTGTTTCAGGAGTTTTCTGTAGTTTTTTCCAATTATACCCTTGTTAATATTAATTATTATACCCAATATACTCTTTTTAGTCGTTTTACATCCCAAGATACCTTTTTGGTCATTTTACCTGCTCGTAAGTTTGGGAACCCTAGACCGACTTGAAAAATAAAGGGAATCGACTCCATGTGAACCGAGTTGAGCTCGAGCTACTCGAGTAGGGTTTTAAGCCGAGTTCGAGTTACAAAATACTCGGCTCGAGCCTCAACCTTGTAGTGTATTACCCATTTTACTCCTTTATGCATAAACAAATTATATATGTACCCCTTAGTATATACAGTGAGGAAAAAACCCCCGAAACCTATATAAATTACGAGTCAAGTACTCGAGTAGCTCGGAAGTGTCGATACCTGCCACGAGCTCGAGCTTGAAATTTTAGGCTCAACCGAGTTCGAGTCAAGCTTTGAGTTTGAGAGTCGAGCCGAGCCGAGCCGAGCTTGGCACTGTATCGGCTCGATTACACCGCTACTCATAAGCTAGTTTTTATCAAACATAATTTATTCATAAAGCTAACTTATCAGCTACTAGCTAGCTTATTAGTCAACAAGTAGCTTATTTAGTCAACATCGAGCTTATGAGCTACCCGCTAGCTTATAAGCTAGTTTGCCAGACACAACCTTAACTTCGAGAGAGCTTGCTTTTGTTCATCAGCGAAAGCCACGTTTGAACATCATCTATTTATATTGCTTGTGTCTCAAATTGGTTGTTTGTGGGCTATCTGCTCATAATTTTGCAAAGATATTAACAGAGAATTTGTATTAACTTTAATGCAGATACTTATCATGGGATGACTATTTTATGGCAATTGCATTTCTTTCAGCTGAGAGATCTAAGGATCCTAATAGGCAGGTTGAATTTGTGCTCTTTATTGATCTAAATCTAATAGTTATTTGTTGGATAGAAACTTTCAAGCTAAATTCTGTTACACTCTGGTTCCCTAATTTAGATTTCACTGCGAAAAGCCAACCTAATGGATACAAAACTCAAAATAGACTAACGATTTGATGGAAATATTGCTCGTGTTTGTTTTTTATACCCAAAGCGTTCATCTAAACGGTATGCACATGTGCATACAAGTAATTAAAGATGTTTTCTGGTTTCTATGCATGTGTGCATGTTATGCACATGTGCATAGTGGAGAAATACTTGCATGTTACTTGTATGTACATGTGCATACTGGAAAAAGTAATTTGTAATTACTTGCATACACATTTGCATATTGTACAAATAAATGGTTACTAGAGTGTTCTTCAGTTTTTCATTTTTTATGGTTTTCTCTTAACTTGACCCTATGTATATATTTATATATTTTTATTATCATACATGATACGGATTCTATTTTAAATATTGGTGATTAAGTTAGTGATGATTCATTGTAAAATTTATTTTAAAATACAATATTTTGTCTATAGTTTTTACTAAACGGGTGCCCAACTGGTTCCCAAAATCATGGGGGATTCCTTCCTTTGAACCCATCCAAGATTAGTTGAGTTTGGGGAGAGGGGCTTAAACCAGTGTCGGGGTCTCGGGGTNAATTAAGTTAGTGATGATTCATTGTAAAATTTATTTTAAAATACAATATTTTGTTTATAGTTTTCACTAAACTGGTACCCAACTGGTTCCCAAAATCATGGGGGATTCCTTCCCCTGAACCCATCCAAGATTAGTTGAGTTTGGGGAGAGGGGCTTAAACCAGTGTCGGGGTCTCGGGGTCTGGGACGGAGGATGCAATACCCACAATACCCATCTTGTTTCCATCTCTCATCCGTGTCTGAGAGGAGGAAAATGGGTGTCAAGGTCTTAATGGTAAAACCAAATTTTTTGTAGTTTTCTTGTTCGGTGCATTGAGTTGGCTATCTTTGAGCGGTGATCATGCTTATAAAATGAGCAAGAACCGAAAGAATTTGTTTGTATGCACATAGTATACTTGTGGATGGTCTTGTTACTCTGAAATGTTTTGCTTCAGTGTTGGTGTGGTGCCAATTTTGATTTATAATTCATTGCAGGTTGGAGCATGCTTGGTGAGTCAAGATGGTATAATACTCGGTAAGAATTTCTCGTGGAATGTCATATTCCAAGTATTATGTAGCTCTGCATTATAAGTATTTTTCTCATGAATTGAGTTAGGGTGTTGTATTTGTATCGAGTGTGTATTCGGTTCAATAATTGGATATACCTTGAACTATGTTTTAGTTATTTCAACTTTATAAAATGCAGCACAAGATCAGTCAATATGCACATGAACTGCTTTTAACATATTGGAGAGTTGCAAGATTGCAATTTCTTATGCTTTTCTAACAGACAAAACCATTTCTTAGTACATACTTGAAGATGATTAAGGTATTACACTAGAAAGATACAATTATGCAAGACGAATGTGGATGCTTTTAGAAATAGTGTGTGTATAAATCGAAAAATATATGGATAAAAACAAAGATCTTGAGGACGTGAGAATAACTATTCTTAAAGAATTATTAGCCCCCATTAGTTACATTGATGGTTACCAGGCTAAATTCCTTCGCGGAATCACCTCAAGATAGAATTTTATGCAGTGCACATAAAGTTCTCCATGAACATCAAGAGAATATTTATTTTGAAAGTATGTATTTATGTAAATTCATACCCTTACAATCTGATGTTAAGGATACATATATGTATCATTGTAAATTTGTAACCACTTTTGGTGTCTATAAATAATTAGTCATGGATTCCTCTTTGAATTAAATGCCAAAAAACTGCTTCTGAAAATGGGCATAAGCTACACATGATCACGAATGCCTATTTTTGAGAAACAGAAAATTCAGCGAGTAGAAACACAATCGCACCTTAATAAATGACCAATCATGATTGTTAATTTCAGAAAACAGAAACTTCGGTGAGTACCAAACACGATTGCGAATGCCAAAAACAGAAACTTTTCCGATTTTATTTATTTAAATTTCATGTTTTCACCTATTTTGGTACACCATATATAGCAAATCTCAAAACAAACATTGTTAATGAGACCACACCTCCCAACAAATGCTTTACTAGCTTCTGTCATCATTTTACCGTCTCTGTTCGGCTCTATTTTTGACATGTACATTTGATCTATAAACAGGCATCGGCTACAACGGATTTCCACGCGGTTGTTCTGATGACAAACTCCCATGGTCAAAAGTTGGTATTCGAAATCTAGTTTTGATACGGTCCATAATTGATTGATTGTCACTAATCTTCTTTCTCATTTTAGAAATCCAAGAATGGGGATCCCTTGGAGACAAAGTATCCGTAAGTGCTTAATTACCTTCTTACAAACTCCATTCAGTGACTACAAGTTTCTTACTTGCTAATGTCTGTTGAAGCTGATACATACTTATTAGTTAGGATAAAATCTTGTTTCAGCCACCACCTTTCTTTATTCATCATCAATCAAAGTTTTTGTCTTTGCAGTTATGTTTGCCATGCTGAAGTTAATTGCATCCTGAATACAAATCATGCATCTGCTGCAGGGCAGGTTGGTCCAATATCTCTTTAGTAAATTCTTCACCTTTTAGTTTCATCCCGAGGAGCAGGGTCCTGTGCATAATTTTCGCAAGTAGATTTTTTTTGAGGGAATGAAAGGTGCACCTGCTAAACTTTGAGGGGTGCCATGGACGGATCCAATGTATAACATATGGTGGCCTGTGCCACCGTTTCGTTCATCTGTCACACTGTAAAAAATTATAGGTTCGTGAAATCACTGAAATGTCACCGTATGTCCGTATCAATTTGTTGTGTGCCACCGTATATATTTTGAAACTACAATGATGATCTTAGGTAGGGTTGGTTTGCAAGGCTTTTCTACCACCTAGAACCGGGTTGAATCTTGTTAGTGTCATTTTTCTTAATTTTTAGCTTCTAATTTCAGATGTATTATGTTTCTGAATTTTTTCTGCAATAAAAGACTTCAACACAGGATGTGACATATGAAAAACAATGAATTAACCAACAAACGAGTGATGGTTTTGTGAAAAATATCCATATATTTGCTTCTTATAGTCAAATGGTGCCGCTGTTTGAAAATAATTTTGGGTCCGTCACTGGGGTGCTCAGGTATATTAAAAAAATACAAGGAACGTCAACCGAAAAACCAATAAAGTCTTTCAAAATTAACCAAAAACCTAAAAAAATCTCTCATAAATGGTGAAATTCAGCTAAAAACACATTGGGCGACTTTGGAGACCTTCGATTCACCTTAAAGGTGTACCCGCTCAGCAAAAATCATGGGTCTGCCACTGAACATTCTCTTGTTCCTACGTTTAGGTGCATCTTCTGTCCCATGAACAGAAGACAAGATTGAATATGAGGCTGTTTACTTACAACTTAATGAGCTAAATGATCTGGATGGCTTACTCGCTCAGCCATATACTGTGTTTCTTTACAGCTTAATAGTTAAGCCATTAAGCCAAAACGATAAATAGAATACTGTTAGGACCCATCACTTATACCTGTTAAGTCACCTCAAATAAATTAATACTAAAGATGCCTCATAAATAATCCAACCCCATTTCTGAAACCCATTCCTCATATAGACACACAACTTAAAACTCATATAAGGCTGAATGGAAAAAGGAAGTAAACAAGCCCGCATTTGAGAAAACATCATAGTTTTGACCCTTTCTTGGATTTCATTGCTGCATTTTGTTAGGGTATTAAGACGCATGCTTTGTTCTTATAAACGTGCAGAAGCTTTATGTAACAATGTTCCCTTGCAATGAGTGTGCAAAAGTTATCATTCAGGTGAGTTTGTACCCCTTCTCTTTTCTCTTTGTGGTCTTTGTTGCATCCTTGTGCTGAATCAAACTTCTGAACTTTTGTATCAGTCTGGGGTGTCTGAAGTTATCTATTTTGTGGAGAAGAGTTTGGACAACTCTAATGTTATTTATGTTGCTTCTCACAAGCTTCTATCAATGGCAGGCATAAAAGTAAGTTATACAAAAGGTTTTTTTCCTTCATCTTGAGCACCTTTTCTGTAATGCCCCAAGTCCAAAGTAATAGGCTGGTTTAATAACTTTGAATCTAACTTAAAAGCCATGGTGGAAGTTATTGGTAGCCACGACTTTAAGCTTATAAGGACCTCATAGATCAACTTTTCTATTAATGTGGAATGAGTTATTATGAACTCCCCCACTTAAGCAACTTCTCTAAAATGGAGAAAATGGGGATTTAAGCCAGTATTTTGCTCCAACAACTTCCTCAAAATTACCTTGAAAATGGAGAAAGTCTGAGAGAGGAGGGTTTTTTCTCTAAATACGGAGAACACCCCAAAAATGATTATCAAGTTTGAGCACCAATAGAAAACTTTGGACATAAATATTTAGAGAAAAATATTAGTTTAATAGATGAATGAAATAGTTTAATATTATAATCGATGTAGAATTCTCCAAAATGGGAATTTGTTGCATATGAATGTAAGATTTTGACTTTTGATTCTCTATTTTGAAGAAATTTTGAGGAATCTGTTGAAGATCTCTTGCATTTTTTAAAGATCCATTTAATGATGTTGCCCATATAAAACGGTTTCAATCAGTTGATTATATGTTGCATTTGTTGATCATTTTGAAGGTTAGAAGACATCAACCAAATATGAATCAGATTTCACTCAGATTTCGCGAGGCCTAGAAGCTCATTTAAAGGAGTGTGCTTGCATAGATGCTCAACTCAAGTCAGCCCCTTGAATGGTTGGTCTCTTTTCCAACATATTGTGTACACTTCCCCTTTATACTGAATGATAACCCGAAAACTTTATCTGGTTCTTGGGTTGTATGATCGTTAGAGAATAGCGGTTTGAAATGTGTATCACTCTTAAAACAATAATTAGCATCATGCTGGAGTCCTTTTAAGAGTGTATGGAGCTCCATAGAGTAGTCTGATACCATGTAAGAATGCATAAAACTCTATAAAATATTATTCAAGTTAAATTACGTCCGAGTTTAAACTTACTTAGGGGCTGTTTTGGTTGGTTTTCTGTTAAGTTTTGTATAGATAAAGTTGTCTGTGTGGGTTAATCCGTCTGTATAGACCGAAAAGGTATTTTGTTTGGGGGGAGTTTTTTCATACATGGAAGATTTTTTTTTTAAATTGGGAGTGACGGGTTTGGAAAAACTTGGTTTTTTGCATAAAGCTTCTTCTTAAAAGCTTACTGAATAAGTCACTTTCTATACCATTAAGCCACTACCAAACAATCTTGTATAACCGACAAAATAAGCTTTGAGTCTCATTAAGGAGCGAGTTTGTCTTAGGGGCCGTTTACTAAATGCTTACCGGGTAAGCACTTACTGATTTCCCTTACCTTAGCGTTTGAGCATGACACATACCAAGAATCTTACCCAGTAAGAGGCATAACAAGGACCGAGTGTCTTACTTGATAAGTAAGGAAAAAGACTCTTACTCAGTAAGAGGCATAACAAGGACCGAGAGTCTTACTTGATTAGTGAAGAAAAAGATTCTTATCCGGTAAGCACTTACCGGGTTTAAGGCGCGTACCAACAATCCATTTTGATGACCGATAATGTTACATGATAAGGTAAGTAAATGTAATTTCGATAGCTTGTAAGCACTTACCCGGTAACCTTATGGTAAACGGTCGATCCCTAACTTCTGTAATTTCTGGTGGTATTTCCATCTATGTGGTTCACTGATTTTAGCAATATTTTCATGTTCATATCTCCCAATTTTTCGCTGTTGCATAATCCTTAATGCTGTTAACATTTGTGCTTTTGTTGTCAAGGTTTGAAATCCATAGAAGGAATTATAATGCATATCAATTTTTTGAACCGTTGATCACTTTTAATCTCATGCCCTCATATGAATCGTGCTTGCGCTTTAGAAGAGAATTGATCAAGTGCGTCTCAATCTAATGTGCATTCATTTTTCATCCAATGGTTGATAATCACTTTTCACATTAAACTCGACTTTTCTTCGGAACCCAACCATCTTCTATTGAATGCTTGCATACATTAATATGCCAACTTGGTTTTCTAGTGATTTTCATGTAATCATGTGATATGCCATCACCCTTCTTGGTGTTTGGTAAGGTCCCCTTCCTTCCTTGTGGGTGTAGGTTCGAGTCCTGTCGTGAATGTTTATGTAGGTTTAGTGGGCACGTGTGTTTGCTTTTAAAAAAAAAATAGAAGCAGTTATTTTGTTCTTTAGGGTGCGTTTGGTATCGGGACAGAACAAGACATAATAGAACAGGACATCACAGAACAGCCATTCAGCGTTTTGTAACACATAACTAGACAGAACAGAACAGATAAAATGACTAACTTATTTCTAACGAGTTGTTTATGTATTTTGATTAATTACGTAATTGATTCACTTGTAATAAATGAATATTTATATAACAAAATATAAATTTGAATGTTTTTGTCAAGACGACTAAAATGACAAAAGTTTTAATTAGTTTTCAATTTTTATTTTATACATTTTCTATATTATTTTTTATTATTAACGTTAAATAAATTACGTAAATAAATCAAAATATAATAATTGTATAAAATAATACTTTTAGGATGGTAAAGTTGAAGTTTTAAAAGTATAAAGTACAATAAATAAAATTTAAAAAATGAATAAAATGTAAGTAGGTAGACGTATTTGATGTTTTAGAAGAGAATTATATTTAGTATGAGATTATATTGGTAAAACGTGAGTCTGCTCCACCTTGTTCTAGCTTGTTCCATGGGTAGAGGTGGAACAAGCCTGTTCCACTATGTTCCTGTCTGTTCCACATAGAAGTTCTGCCAAACATGAAACAACGTTCCCTGTTCCTGTCTGTTCTGTCATGTCCAGTGTACCAAACGTACCCTTATGGTGGATAGCTTACTCCTTTGACTGGTATACCCTACCTCAGTTGGGATATGTGGCCTGGTTTCGTTTATATATACCTAACTTGAAGTCATTTGAACTTTGCAAGTTTTACAAAAACTTTATGCATGTTGTAATTCTGATTTATGAGAAAATGTATGATTATTTTTTTAGATAATCATGTTGAGGACAAAATATAGAGGATGGTATGGACCGGCTGTAAGGTTATCGGTAGCGCAACCCACAAAGTTCACAAGCCCACTCTGCTACATCAGCTTCACCTACAAACCCACAATAAGCCCGAAATAGGAGTATCGGTACCCAAAAAACCGAATACCCAATATATATATATATATATATATATAGTA
>LUCG01225900.1:0-17311 GCA_001633085.1 Carthamus tinctorius
TGCGGGAATGGGTCACGTACCATGCCCGGATCGGGGTCGAGCGTTGGTTCATTTACGACAACAACAGCGACGATGAGATCGAAGACGTAATAGAGTCGTTAGTGGATCAAGGCTTCGAGATTGCCCGACACGTATGGCCTTGGATCAAGACCCAAGAAGCCGGATTCGCGCATTGTGCGTTACGGGCCCGTGACTCTTGCGAATGGGTTGCGTTCGTTGACGTGGACGAGTTCTTACACTTGCGGAACGGGGTCCACCTGGGGACCGTAATCGGCAACCTGACGGGTAGGCCCGATGTTGCGGAGCTACGAATATCGTGTCATAACTTTGGACCATCGGGCCTGAAGCAAGTCCCACCAGAAGGGGTGATGGTGGGATACACTTGCCGCTTGGCCCTACCCGAGAGGCACAAGAGCATAGTCCGACCCGATAAGCTAGACCCCACATTGATCAACATGGTGCACCATTTTCAATTGAGAGATGGCTTAAATCATGTGAATGTAGATAGGCATGTGATGGTGATTAATCACTACAAGTTCCAAGTGTGGGAGGTCTTCAAGGAGAAGTTCTATAGACGAGTGGCCACGTACGTTTCGGATTGGCAGAACGACGAAAACGTCGGGTCTAAAGATCGAGCCCCGGGTTTGGGGACTCAAGCGGTTGAACCGGCTGACTGGTCTAGCCGGTTTTGCGAGATCAACGATACGCGTTTGAGAGATTGGGTGGTAAAGACGTTTAGCGACCCAAATACAGGTGCATTACCATGGCAACAAGAAAGAGTTTTGTGAACTTTTTCTATTATTACTAAATTACTTCTTCTATTCTTGATATCCATGGTATTTAATCATGTAATGTATATATTGATCATATTATATAAATGTTATATAATTAAAGATACAAATACAAATCTGTTTCATAAAAGCACTTTGGGTATGTTTGGAAGAATTTAAGGTAGGGGTTGGTGTGTCCTTATAAGATATATGGAGCATCTTTGGCAACTAGTGGAATGTCTTTTTATTAATTCAGGGGGTAACATATAGAATAGTATTGGTGGGTATCACATGTGGTGATGTTGCTTTCTGTTTTACCCTTTATGAAAGCAAAGATTAAATTTTATGAATAGAAGTGGGAAGAAAACCACCAAAACGAAAGTTTTGTGTCAAATAGTACAAACATCGAATTATTGCACGAATGAAATGCAATTTGATGCCATCTTGTAAATCTACGAACGGTCTACAGATCAACGGTACACTGTCTGGTCGGAGTGTGACAGCATCGTTTCAGAATAAAGTGAAACATGACCGTATGAAATACAAACCAAACATAACCTGTCTACCCAAAGTTGGAGCAGCTTGAATGGTTGTATAAAGCAAATCCCAGGCCCTTAACCAACGGTCCATTATTATCGTTGGCATAAGGTTGTGTGAGAAGTTGAGTTTGACGTAATAAGCGTGAGAAGTGGATCTGAACCGTTTGATTACTTTTAATCTCATGTCCTTCCATGAATTGCGCTGTAAAAGAGAATTGATTATATGTGCATCTCATCTCTGGGCATCTCAATTCATCAATATGGGCATCTCATCTCTGGGCATCTCAATTCATCCAAATGTGCATCCAACGGCTCATAACCATTTCTCATGCTTGTCACGGTAACCTTAACTTCTCACCGAAAACCAACCCCTATTACTACTTGTGTAAAAAACCATAAACTCAGAAGATCCATACGACCTGAGATGTGTGTCAACTCCATAGAACAGATCAAACCGAATGAGCCTAATATATCCCACTTAAAAGCAGGGTATAATGGGGTGGGATGTACACAATCCTGACCTGACCCTTATCCCAAAGGATATTACGGTTGTTTTCACGAAAAGTGAAAACCACCGGCTTGTGCAGAATTGCGAGTGAAAAGGAGAAGACAAGGACAAGAAACGATAATCAATACTAGCACATGTTAAGCAGAGCATAAAAACCATTAAAGAAGAAAAAAAACACAACACACAAACGAAACATATGCCTACTTCCTCGGTATGCACCAACACTAAACATGCAAACAGGAAACACTATAACTCTACATGTGTAAATTGAAAAGATCATTTGATTTAGAAAAAGATATTCATTTAAATAAACCCATCTGCAATGAATCGTACGTATTGATACAACCAAAAGAGAATGTCTGCTAGAGTGGATCAATCAACATGGGGATCTCATAACTCACCTAAATCCTAATCTCCTGCAAATTGTCTATCTTACAAAAAAGGGACATAACCCAACTACATGAAGATCAAAAGGACAACCCAGTTATGCTCATGCTCACAGTTGACATTTCTACCCCTCTATTCAATCTCAGTAGCCAAAAATTGGCTGAGTTGTTAATAAGAAAATTCATGACCCCTGAGTGAAATGTATTTCTTTACCCAAATAGAAATATCATCGGCACACGCCTGTGCTTCAGGGGTCCTAAGAAGCATGTCAAGAGTGGCAAATTCATGAACACAATCCTTGTAATCCAAAACTGGTGCATCAACGTTTACCTTCTTAAGCTCCTGCGAGTAAGCAATTGCACGGTCCCTCATCCAATCGTGCTCTGCCACAATCGTCAACGTAGGGGGCATGTTCTTCAAAGGGGGACCACCTCTGTTTGGAATCAGGGGGTTGGCTGCAGGGTGGTCCAGACTAAACTCCTCCTCAGGGAGGAAGAGCCTCCATGCAAGTATGCACATAGCCCTATCGAAGAAGTAGGAATTCGACAGTTTTATCTCAGAATGTGTGGGAGTACTTCCGATGAAGAATGGATACATCAACACCTGAGCCACCACCTTAACTGGGTCCAAAAGCTTGCCAGCTTCTACAGATTTGCGGGCCACATAGTCAGCAATGTTTGCACCACAGCTCACCCCAAGAAGAACGCATCTGTTTCAGTGTCCTCAAGTTGAGTTAGAGATGATCTAACATTAAGAAAATTATATCATTCAGGTCATTCATGGTATACAAATAGGGGAATGGTACATATAGAAACTTGGTGTTTTTTAGGCTAACAACAATACACTGGTCTTTAGTTGAAAAGTTCCCAACCACATGGGTCCTATGGTTTATGCCTTCAGTTTGCATGTGACTGTTCTTCATTCTTTCACACTTTGAAGCAAAAATGCTGGAATATCCGTGTAGGAGTCCAGAAGATAAATCCAGAATCTAAACCCATCAGCCAAGCAATGTTTTCATTTAATGACTTCATCGTTGAAACATATTAACGATTTCCACCCTCAAATAATGTTATTTTGAATTCAGATTGTTTCTTTTATTTTGAATTGTAATTTAAGATCACAGCTTATAAACCGATAACCATGACAAATATGTGGGCTTCGGGCTTCCTTCATCATTCTATAGTGTCGTCTCCTGGGACAGCAAAGACCAAAGTCGCACCAAAATTTTCTAATCATATCTTGATTCTACAAAGTTCCAAAACCTAGTCCACATTGTATCTGCACATGGCAAACAACTAACAAGTTACTGTCTCAAGAAGTGCAATGTGCATGATAAGCACCTCCAGGGTAATTGTTGTTTAGGCCCATAGGTCCGTTAATAGGGCTCTTGTCCCATTCCAATTTTGTTCGCATATTCTTTTTGACAAATAGATCCCCAAATCCATGTTTTTTTACTATGTCCAATATGAACTAGAGATCTAAGGAGCAATCATAATATCATTTAGAGTAGTTCAAAACCGCTGCCTCATGGCTATGCTTAGTAGTGTCATGAATCTAAAGGCGCTCATGGTTATGCTTAATTGTGTCAATCAAAACAGTCTCTTATCATAGACGTGTAAGTATGCCAGCAATCAGCGCCTTCTTCCCCGCCATTAACCAAGAATCAAGAGCAACTTAGGGTGTCAATTAGGTAAATCTTTCTTAATCGTAAAACAGGTAGTAACTAGTAAGAGATTCCAAAGAGTGCTCTTGATTACTTTCTTTATGCTTTATTTCTCAAGAATGGCAGTTGGCTCAGCATATAGTTTGACACACAAGATAGCTTTATACTCAATTTTATCCAAGGATAATCATGTGGAATGCCTAGCACATATACAAGTATAGCATTATTTCAGTTTAGTCAATAAAACAAAGTTCAAACAAGTTGTTTTTGCATCTAACTTCTTAATTATCTTAATCCATGATTCCTTCTATAATGCACATGAATTAAGGAATCACCATTAACTATAACTATAAGGTGAGAGAAAGCTACCTTGATGGATCTCCATGGGCAGCTAGCCAAGGCTCCACCAAAGAAGCCCCAAATGCATCCGTGATCTGCCCTTGAGCATCTGACTTTTTCGACTCTGGCATTCTCCCAGACGATTTGCTACATTCCGCCAAATTCACTTGCTTGGCGAGCCAATGCAGAGCCTTCATCCCGTCCTCAAAGGCCGCCGGATACTTATTCTCGGGCGCAAGCCGATATCCAACCGCCAAAACGATCACATCACACACTTTAGCAATCTGCCGACAGAAGAAATCGTTGGCCACAGAATCACAGCTTCCTGCCACAAATCCTCCGCCATGAAACTGAACCATCACCGGCAGTTTCCGGCAACGGCGAGTAAACGGGGAATAACCTCCGTACACACCGTTCTCCAATCTCAAATTGATATCATCGCTACTAAGACCGTTCCCGTAACTATACCTCCGATTGATCGGAGCCGCTCCTGCTGCCGCCTCACCGGAGCCATAACTGTTACGCCGGGGAACACCACAGCTCGAGTTGGTCGGAGATGAGTCCGATTGAGATCCGGATCCCTTCGCCGTAACCCTAGCGTTAACATGAGGATCCGTGGATCTGAGACAAGTCTCCGGGAGGAAGATGCGGAGGGCGAGGGAGGTGGAAGTCTCTATGTGGATGTCCTTGGTGGCCACGCCATCAGTGAACGAAGGATTAGCGGCGGCAATCGACTCCTCGGGGCGAGACGTAACGCCGAACGAGCTGTTCTCATCGTTCGAATTAGGGTTCTGGATTCGATTCTGTAACCGTCGCTTTAATATCAATTTGAAAAACACACTGTATAATTTCACAGCAACGCTTGGCATTTCTTTCTCAAACACACACACACATACACACACACACACACACAGAGGAAACCTCTCTAATCTCACTTTTTTGAATCCTAATTTCACTGCAAACGAAAACCTGTATCTAAAGTTCCCCCTTTTCTCTATCTCTATCTATGTTTTAAGATCAACAAACAATGGGGACGGATCATGAGATCTCGTTAGGGTTCTTCTTGATCAGTGAGGAGAGATGTCTTCAGTCATGGAAGATGAGCTTCGATCGGATGCTTCAATGGCGGATGACGATAGAGAGAGGAGAGGAGAGGGGTGGGGATTGATTTGATAGTGCCAGGTGCGCACACTTTCATTTCGTGTGTGTTTTTTCTTTTCTATTTTAGTGAAGTTACAAAAATAGTCCCTCAATGTATCCTTAATTTATTTTTGTTACTTGTAAGTTTTTCCTTTTAGCATCTTTGCACCGTAGAATATCTGGTTTGTTCCGGATTAAACGGTCGATGCAATTCTCAAGTCAAATGCTTGAAAGGAACTATTAAGGCCTCGGAGGTCTAGAGCAGCTGCTTAACCGATTTCTACAGGTGGAAGTTCGTTTTTTGGTCTAAAAGATGCGGATACTAAACTCTGAGTGGTGCTCCTTGAGATTAGAAATATAAAGGATATAAATCGAAAAACCGAAAAAGTCTTGAAATCAACCAAAAAACAAAAAGGCCTCGAAATCAACCAGATAAAAATCTAAAGATCCCTAGAAACAATGGACTTCGCTTAAACCCCAAAAACGCATCAAACGGTTTTATAAGCCTTCGATCTATATTAAAAGTGCACTTCCACCACGGCAAAAATCTTGGCCAACCATTACTAAGTACTAACACAGGCCCGCCCCTTTTGTCATTTTTTTTAAATAACTAGTTTAAGTTGAACATCTTCTTAACTTGTACCGCTTTAGATAAGAGGCAAATTTTGTGGAAATAGGATCAAAAAGAGAACCATAAGGACCAAATCTATTAGTTAAACATTTGATTAGGGGCTAATCTTGGATGACAAATAGGCTGTCAGCATGGTCATGGTTATCATATGAGTGTGATAATTAAATATTGAGTAAATTATGGATTTGGTCCCTATGGTTTGGGATTTTTTATGAATTTGGTCCCTAAACTCCAGTAATTATGGATTTGATTCCTGTGGTTTGCAAATTCTTTTGGATTTGGTCCCTGGTAGTGCAAATAGGCAGGGACCAAAACCAATAGAATTTGCAAACCACAGGGACCAATTCCAATAGAATTTGCAAACCACAGGGACCAATTCCAATAGAATTTGCAAACCACAGGAACTAAATCCGTAATTATTAAAGTTTAGGGACCAAATCCATAAAAACCTCCAAACCACAGGGACCAAATCCGTAATTTACTCTTAAATATTTGTATAGGTGCTTTATGTGTTGGAGAAGGAATAAGATGACTTTGGGTTTGGGTAAAATGACCTATAATTTTATTTCCATCTCTTTTCAAATCAATGTAACAATTGCCTTTTCTTACTTTTATCATCATTTATAGAGTAAACTATACTTTTGGTCCATGTTGTATGTCAATCAAATACTATTGATCCTAATCAGTGAGCCTAGATAAATCCCACTCACTCTGAGGACATTTTGGTCCCCTTACTACTTCCTTTTGGCCTTTATTTTGTTTTTTTATGAAATTAATTTTAGTGTACACATTTTTAAAACATGAGTACAACTTAATTCACCCAATCTCCCTCTTCTTTTCCCCTCTTGGCTTTTTCTCTCATACATTCACAACTCCATTTTATCGGTGAAATAGTATTTTTGTCGTTCTTTGAACTCCAACCAGCCAACAAAAGAGAACTTAATTTCGTCGATGATGGGAGAAAAACAATATATATGGCGATCTCCTATTTAAATGCCATAAATATCGTGTGCTTTTGGAAATGAGACAATTTTTGGTATATATGGTCCCACCAATTTATAGTTTTTTTACGCTAGAGTTGAGTTGCTTCCCAATTTATAGTTTTTTACGCTAGAGTTGAGTTGCTTTTACCATCATATGATAGTCATTCCATTTTCTTTGATTCCCTCCCTCTCTTCCCCTTGATCTTCCATCATATATTTATGGCACATCTCATTGAGATAAGACACTTAAGTGGACCAAAATCGTGTTTGGTTTTACCCGTAGAAGCTTGCTTTATCATGGATTTTCGAACTCAAAACACGTTTTTTTTTTGTTTCCTGATGTTTTGGCCTAAGATCCTTTCTGGTCTCGTGAAGAAATGGCACTAAGCTTTTTACGATTGATCTATGAACAACAGAGACAAAAGATAAAGGTGGTGCCAAATTTATTGACCATTACATCATAAATTCAAACAAACAAATAAGTCTAATATTACTTCATCTTGTTCCACTACTGAATTTAGAAATTTAGATGGTTTTGGAGGAGGTCAAAGATGGATACCACCACCACCATCATCGCCACCTCTGATGTTGTTCTTTTTGGGTAGAAATTGAGGTGGAAGTCGAAAACAGACAAAAAGACCAAGATGCCCTCATGCGATGAGCATGTGGGGTTCACCTAATGGCACCGAGTTAACAACAGTTGGTTAGAACCAAATCTGTAAGAATTTGCAAATCATAGCGACGGCCAATGTATAAACAAATCAAAGTGTCACACAAAACGAATCCATAATTCTAATGTTAACCACAGGGACCAATAGTATAGTTTAGTCTTATTTTTCCTCAAAATTAATATTAAAAAAAAAAAGTTACAACTGTGCTTGCAAACACATTGTTCAACCATGAGCTTTTAATCACACCCACAACTGCAATCCTCAACAGTAACACTCATTTTATTGCTACAAAATGAAAATAAAAGAGAAGTGATAAAACAAATGAGTGATAAAAAGTAATATGATACACATTAAAAATAAAAAATAAGAAAGGAGTACAATCATAGGATCAAATCAATTCAGAGAAAGAAAGAAAAAGAACAGAAAGAAAAAAAAAAGAAACAAATTCCTGGGCTGGAACTCCCTTTTTGACACCAACAACAAAATGGCCAAATTCAATAATACCCCATTCCATATCTATATATATATATATCATGCATATACACATTCTTGGAATTCATCAAATCATGCCCACACCATCATCTCACCATTTCTGCTGTTTCCTTCATAACAAGTAAGAATGGTTGGGTTACCTTTTTACCTTGCATTGGTGGATGATCTCTTGGCAGCAACTTCTTCTAGTCGTTTCCATATGGCTTCACGTTTCGCCACATTTTCTTGCTTTCGTGATTCGTCTTCTTTGAACTTTTGTAAGCATTCCTCAAAGAGTTCAGGGTCCGCATCAGAGAAGATCTTTCGAACGTTTAAAGTCAGGCTCCTCACGGCTTGGTTCCAGTGGGTTTTCGTGTTTCTTTCCAAAGCAGGGAATATGATGGGCAGGATTACTTTTCGGTTCTGTTTTATTAGGTTCTCGATGTGATCATTGTTCCACAGGAACAATGCTCTTTCAGCCACCTACAAACACCGTCAATCAAAGATCAATCAACATACACTTGAAAGTGGTGGATACTCCCTCCAACAATTAGGCGTAGCTATATTACAAGCTTATGTTTTTACAATCTTAATCTGTATTTACTAATGAAAGCTGCTTGCCCTCAGTAATAAAAAGAAAATGGGTATATAAACTTATTAGATACCGCGGTCAATGGTCCTATGGAGATCACAGCATTGCCTTTTTGGCAACCTTTTTAACTAAAAATTATTTATTTGGCTATCATCATCGTTGCAACAAATTGAAGAAATCCACTAAAACGACTGTTTTCTCATTGTTGAAAAGTACTTGAAAACGTTTGACTAATACTCAAATACTTCAACATGTTGAAATTTCCCTTGGACTGAGGTAGAATTTGCAGATGGTATGTAAACCTAACCACATACCTCAGTTTGAGTAACAGTGAAAATGGCCCAGTTTGCATCATATCTAAGGGATTCCTTGGTTCGGGGCGACTAGTTGAAAAGTGTGTATTTTCCACACAAGTGGGCAGGGTAAGATCCAGCATAGTGAAATATAGGTGTCTTTACATGTACGGTGTCTTTAAAATTGGTCTCAAGACAGGAAGATATCAAAATGTACCAAAATATGTGATTATTTATCAAAGATGAAGATTAAATTCAAGAAGTTGGCTATATAATAACTACTATACAATTATGCTTTGGGAAACACGTCACGGAAGCATGTAAACTTCGAAATTATCAAATGAAAACATATTTACATCCAAAGTGATTTCTTTTATCGATTTCTGAACATGGGTAAATCATAATAGGTACTTAGCCTTGATATAGACTAATGCCATAACTGATGGAAACAACCACCTAGGTGATTTAGTGGAGTGGAAACGGTTTGATGGACATTTACCTTTATATATTTTCGTTCATTTTCATCCTCAGAATCGATTCAATTTTCTGTGATTCCATCCTCTACCAAAGATGCCCCTAAAGGTTATGATAGATAGTTTCTTTTATACATTTTACCAGTACATGAAACAGAGAGGGATACTATTTTAACCTTCATGTGGAGCCTGGTTGTGGTGTAAGAAACTGTCTTCACAATTCACAGAAAAAATAATCACTCTCACCCTCGATTAAAGAAGGAAGAAAAACGAAATTTTGCCAATAGTAAACATACAATGGCGACCAGACGAGCATTTCCCTCTATTAGGTTGAATCCTCACGACTAAGAAAGGTCCGCCCGCCTAAGCTTTGCCAAGCGAAATGGGGATTGCATAAGAACAATCTAGAAGTCCTAGGTTCGAATGTCAAACTGATGCATTGTCCAATGAATTACTGGAGGTCGACGTACATCAAAATGGACAGCCAGCATAAGTTTCACTCTCTTGGGAGTGTTTTCAAAGTCTTCCAAGTACAATATGAGTCTGCTGTTGTTAGTAGCAAGGTAACATAAGTGGTACAATCGGTGGCCTGTTTCTGCTTTCTTTCTTTGCTTTCAGTAAATAAGTTGCATAGTACATTATGAGTCTGCTGTTATTAGTAGCAAGGTAACATAAGTTGTACAATTTGCTTCAATTTGTACAGCATTTGCACAATAGTTTATTATTCACCAGCGATGCCTCCAAGTGCAAAGGCAATGGATGGCCCCACAATCTCTCTGTCTTGGACTGTATACCACTCATACCATTGGAATATTCACTTTCATAGGTTATTCAGTGTCAGTCCCACATCGCTAGCAACATTGGATATTTGTCTCAAAACACTTGAACATAGAATGCCTTTAGATTCACAAAGGCCTTGTAGCAACATTTGTCCCACTCCCATGTATAGTCCTTCTCTGGGAGACTTGTTAACAATGCAACTCTTGCCAAGTATGACTTGATAAATCACCGAGTTATTGAGGCCCAACAAGGATCTCAACTTTGATACTTTTCTCGACTCACATTCTTGCATCACTTTCACTTTTCCTTCGTCCATCATGAATAGCCCAATTTTGTTTTCTAGCTTAAAAATCACAACTTCTTACTGGGCAAACAAGCACTTACTCGCCTCCATGTATAGCTCGTTATCCCACCAAGTTTTAGACACTTGACTAAAATGTGGCACATGCTATCCCAAGGTGTTCCTACAAATAACTTATCATCAAGGTAAACTACCACAAAGTAATTAAGGAATGGATGAAAACATTGATTCATATGGGTGCAAAAGGTAGTTGTTGGAGCACTAGTAACTTTAAAGGGCAATATTGTGCATACTTAGTAACACGTGTGGTGGTGGACTGGTCTCCTTTGGCAAGTCATACTTGATGATATCCCAACTGAAGGTCGAAGTTGGTAAAGTGCCAGAACTTCCCAAGTTGGTCAAAGAAATCTACAAAGGGTAGAATGAGATACTTGTTCTTTATTGATACCTTTTTTAGTGCCACACAATCGGTCCTTTTTATAGGAAGACGTTAATGCCCTGTAATGTGCTTTTGATGGTTGAATAAGTCCACATCAAGGCATTTACTGGGTTGCTTACTTGGTTCTTCCAAATCACTAATGCTCATATCTTACAAGACAACTCCATTCTAAGAATAATTTTATAGGCATCCATGGGTACAATTGAGGAAGTCCAAATGTCCCCTCCAGTCACTGACCAACACTTGTGCTCCCTATGTTATTTTATAAAGCCTTTGCTTATGAATTGATAGCCTTAATGGTGCCCATGTTAACTATCTTAACTCTCAAGTTGTCAACCATTGATTTTTTTTGTGGGATTATGAGAGATACCTATATATCCCAAGACATTTAAGGTATTTTCTTTTACCTTAATGTGCACATGTACTAACTTCTTGCGATGGTCTTGGCCTCCATGAAATTGAGGACATGTAGCACTCCCAAACATGCTTTTCAAAACCGAAAGAAGCGTATGCCTCGAGACGAGGTGGTCCAAAAACGAGTATGAGGCGGCGCCTCTCAAGCCTTGAATGGACGTAAGCCTTGGCCGATTGAGGCGGCGATTTGAGGTGATTGAGGCGCTGGAAACAGTTGAGGCGATTGTGAGGCGGTCAATTTTAATACGCTATTTCACCCACAACACCTTTCTTTTCTCCTCTATCTCTCTATCTATCCAACCATCAATCTGCACCCTGTCTCTCTCATGGTAGCACTCATTCATCCCCCACTTATAATCTTCTCTCTCCAGCCATCGATGTCCCACTTCTCTCACGATTCTCACAGCAGCAACCCTAGGTTTCTAGTTTATATCTCCATTCAAATAATTTCCTTCTCATATATTAAATATAATATATTATTATACTTAATAAATTTTGTACTATATATATGTCGTTTATAATTTTTTGATTAATTTTTTTGTGTTTTTACTACTAGTATATTATTATATCTAATATACATTTGTATTTGTTTTATTTTCTTTTTTATTTTTTAGATTAAGTTTTTATAAATCTTATCTAATTAAGTAATTAGTTACTTAATTTAAGAAAGAAGAGTAAAAAGTGTTGGTGATTAGGAAATACCGTAGATTTATGTATTTTAAGTCTTCGCCTTAGGTCTTACGCCTCGCCTCACCTTGCCGAGGGAAAACACCTCAAGGATCGATTCTGTTTTTTAAAACCTTGCTCCCATACAAACTTCACCTTGCATCTCTTCATGGCTTGCTTGATGGACATCGTGAAGGTTGTTGGCAATCCTGCATCGAATGTAACCCTCTACATAAGATAATCACTCTTAGGCTCGGACTACTCTATGTTCTTGTGTTTGTTAGAGGCTTCACACTTGACTTTCTTTTCTTGCCTCGTGGTGTCCCCATTCTTCACGAAGCTACTCTTCTTCAGTCTCTCAATTTTGGTGGCGCCTTCGTTAAATATACACATAATTGACTTGGCTTGGGCAATGGCGCTTAACAGAGATCTTGGACACCACATCTACTAAGTTCAATGCTTACCTATTGTTGTAGCCCATCTTAATAAAAGTAAACCTGTTTTCAACAAACTGATAACCCATACTGTTAACTACTAAATCGGGCCATCGATTTGGTCATGAAACTATGAGAGCGACACATATCTAACAAGGTTTCTAAGGTATTTGACTATTTTCTAATACATCTAAGTTCACATGCACAAGCTCCTCAAGGAATGTTCTTCAACTCCATGGAGTTGAGGACATGTATCACTCACCTACAAGCTTCACCTCATATCTCGTGATGGCATGCAAGTTGGAAGCAATTCTGCATCCAATGAGTCCCTTTGCACAAGAAATAATCCATCTTGGGCTTCCACATATGTTTTGATGCTTGTTAGAAGCTTTACCCTAGACTTCCTTTTCTTGCGATGGTGGTTCCCCATATCTTTCCCGAGCTACACTTCATGTGTTTAAGAATTTTGATGGCTCAAATCCACCATCAACTCAACATGGGCAATGACGTTCAATACATCTTGGACTACAAGCTAAATGTTAGTCAATTATTGCAATGTATCCATGAAATAATAGAGTACAACCTTTTTACATCATTTCCAAATTTTTAATGGAAGGGTTATCAACTTTTCAAGTGGTCCCTAAAAGTGTTTGTTTCCTTTAGTCAATGGAGCTTACGATGTGCCTCCTTTTCAGCATTTTTAAGACATAACCGGTTTAGTTCATGAACAAAATTGGCCAACAATCCATGGTGCAGATAATTTTAGAGGACTTCAATCTTGTTGTTGAGATATAATGCAACAATTTGGATCTTATTCTCATCAACATGATCTTGGTTACATGTTAACATATTTCGCTCCCTAAATGAAGTTGCCAAGCTCTTTTGAGTTCTACTTGTCCATATAAGCTTTGGGATTAAAGAATCCACCTATTAAGCTTGATTGGAAGTCCCGTTCAAACAAAAAATGCCTTCTTGCAAACGTACACATTAGCATAGGCCTCCACTAGCTGTTCATTCAACATGAGAAACTCCTCAAGATGCATGCAAAAATTGAGGTGTAATACGTGGGAGGAATCTCCTCTAAAAGATTCCTGTTAAATTGATTGATCGTACCACCGAATGCTTCAACAAGAGTCGAGTCTTCAGCCCCTTCTTGGAGCTTGTCCTCCACAAGCTCCACCTTTGACCTAGGTCAATGGTAAAAGATTGCCTCTCCACTTTCCATTCCAAGCTATCAATCATGTAATTGGAGCAACCCCTTTGACAACTCTTCCAATACATCGGCTATTGAGCTTTTGTTGGAACACCTAATTGCTCAACCTGGCATGCAGTTGTATTGTTCTTGTTCTTTCCTTTGGCTATGCTCCTTATTAGTGCTTCCATTAGCTCTAATATCATGTTGTCATAGAGTTGTTGATTTGCCTAAACCACCCTACAACCTTAGTATTTGACCCCACATCAAGATGTTAAGTCAGCCTCTTCCAGTGAGCACTTGCCTAGATTCGCCAAGTAACTCAAGATCTAACACTCCAAAGATCAAAGAGAACAAGGACACGAGTTTGCTATGATGGAACTATCTAGAGTTATGTATACAAGTGAAAGTTCCATACAATTCTCGAGAGAACATGAAGAAACGATGGAAGGGACTAGGGAGGATTGCCATGTAAGGTGCCATGTCTTCACCAAGTAAGTGTTAGCTTGCCAAACCTCGAGTTAGTTGTGACATTAGGCTTTTTTTACCATTTACCATTTTCATTTGTGGGTCCTACACTCCTACTTATGTGGTGCAAGGAGAAATGAAGATATGGTCCTTGGTCGGTTCACATAATGGGGATAAAACAAAATAAAGTATGAGAGAAATTGTAAAAACAAATGAAACCTTAGTTTCATGATCCATTGGTCATCCATGCATTTTGATATCACCATTTCCAATTGTCCTAGCATGAGGGGATTACTTATCAATTTTAGGGGGCTTTTCTCATGTCATCATAGCTAGGGTCTTACAGAAGTATATCGATACAGCAGAAAGGTCCAGGGTCCAGGTGTGATTTTCCCATAAACAATTTTAGCAATTGTAGATCACAATTCAATAAACTGGAATTCAAATAGGTAATGTGATTCACGATTTGACACCTATGCATATACCTTAATATAAAACATGAAAAATTGTAAAGCAGACCTCAGCATAAGTTTACATAGCAATAACATGAACCAGCAGAGATAAAGAATAAGGTAGCAAAACTAGTTACCTGAAAGTGTGAACTGCTCAAGCAGTGAGCGATCTGGCGAAACAAAGGCACCATACATCTTTGAAACTCTGGAGGCTGAGTAGCTTCTAAGACTTCCTCAAGCTCACTCAAGAACATCACCTCTTTGGAACTGTTTGTGATCGGCCAATACTTCAAAAGGCCTCTAATAACAGTATCAGCAAGTTTGCAGTCTTTTTCAACGAATTGGGTGATGCAGTAAGATAACTGCTGATGGTACATCGGTATGCATTTCGGCTTGTGAAGGGGTATTAGAGCCCTCACAAGAAAGAGCTTGTGCTCTTCCTTCAATGGCAAAGCAAAACCATTAATAATGCTCCCTAAGATCTCTAGGAGCTCTGCAATTCCATTATGTTTTTCAGTTTCAAAAATGAACCGAAAAAATATGTTGTTGATGGCTTTCCTGATAAATGGACGGTGCACCATGAACTTTCCATACATACGATGAAGTACAAATTTCAAGTACTCACGTTCTCTTGGATCCTCAGAGTCAAATAAATCCAGCCACCTCAAAATAAAAGCATGGTCAATATACCTTTTAGCCAGCTTCGCATCTGTCTCTGGTGATGCAACAAACCTTAGAAGGAACTCATACACTAGTTGCAAATGAGGCCATGCTGGATCCATGGAGGGCTCCTCTTCTTCCCCATCAAAAGTTTCTAAAACTTTGTTATCACGAGGTTGTGGAGTGAGTCTCCTGAATATGTTTATCGACACCATCTTCACAATTTCTTGCATGACAGTTTCTGAAAATTTCCCATTTGCAGAAGAAACATAATCGACGAGTTCAACCAAAGTCTGTCTTTTGATCTCCTTTTCTTTCAAATTCTTTGTTGTGTCAGTGAAGTCAAACACAACACAACACATATTTAACTTTCTGATGAACAAGCTTTGCTTCTCAGAGTTTGGAACATCTTTGAAGCTAGGCAAAGCCTCGTATGCGCCCGAAACTGCCTGATTGCCATTCAACTTTGAATTCAAACCAAGGTCAAGCTTGTTATTCCCATGATTCAGCCCAGCTAGCCCAGTATTCGAACCAGCAAGAGGAGTTTGCCCATGACCAGATGCCGGATTTGTGCTACCAGATCGACTTAGTGCTGCATCACCGTTGCCCCTTGAACTGGTCGACGCATTCGAAGATAAATTAGAGTTTCCTCCATCTCGATTATCGGTTGACTTATGTGTCTTCCGGGGGATCCTATTAAGTATCTGTTTGATCATCACTTAACTGACAAACTGCAATGCCCTCCCCTCGCCTTAACCAACACCAAAAGAAAATTACTCTCGGAGTCGAATCCTTCTTATAAATAACAACAAAATTAGCAGGATTAACACCTATGAAACAGCATCAAAGAACCACATGCTCTCGAAACCCGATTACAAGTCCGGCTTCATAACCACATCAGCATCCAAAACACCAAAGATACAAAATCTAAATATAACCTAACCAAAGCTTGAAAACAGACTTCTCCTGCGAAGCAAACAAATCCATAAATTAGGTGGCAAAATAAATAGATCCAATAATGCAGAAACCAATGAAATCATAGCTATCATACAATCCATCAACCAATTCCAGTAATCAAGAAAAAAACAAGTAATTCCTAGCTTTCAGAACAAAAAGTTCAATTTTCAAACCCTAACGGAAACGATTTTCCAGTAACATGCATATCAATTGTTCCTTATCACAATTATTCATAGGCCAGACATTCAGATCAAAAGAACAACAAGATCTGGACATGATCCAGAACTAGAATACGCACATAGCAATCTTGATGAAGAATCGCGTAAAAAATCAAATCAGAAAAGAAGAAAAAAAGGGGATGATGATGATGATGATACTTACGTGAGGTTTGTTGTTGGAATGGAAGAAGATAACAAAGAATATGATGAAGAAAAAGTCAAAAGAAGATCAGTGAGGGGAATTCTGAAAACGATCTCAATTGAGGAGGAGGAGAGAGAGAGAGAGATGAGAGAGAGAAAATGGGCAATCTCTGGTTGGTTCTGGTCTAATGTGGTTTGGTTTGGTGACAAATTACAACCATTTTTTTGTTAATTGCCCTCTTCTATTATCAAAGAAAAAAATTTCTCTTGTTTCTTGCAATGTTTTAAATACACCTTTAACCTTTTGTTCTTAAAATAATACTTGTTATATGTGTTATTATTTTTTTTTAATATTGGGTATCTGTGGTTTTCGAGTCGACTTATGGGCGCCAACTAATCCTTCGGGCGACCGTGAATGACCTGGAGCCATCGTAGATAGACCTTTTTATCCATAAAGGTTTTGGTCATGCTTGGATTAGAACCTGGATAGATGAGATTTTTCATTAGATCCTTCTAAGGCTTAACCAGTCACAACCCAAGTTAAGAAAAAACGAGGAGCAATCTCCGCCATACATCTTGGGTTACGGTGGACGTGGTCACGGAGGATTGACGCGATTCATTGGAGGGTAGAGACTATTAAAGGGGGGACCACAGATCACAGTCAAAGTCGTCTTTATTGACTGGATGAGTGCTGAGATTGCTCCTTACGTTTTCTATATATATATATAT
>LUCG01225922.1:0-15878 GCA_001633085.1 Carthamus tinctorius
AATTAAGTATTTGCATTTTCAAACAATTATGTTGGTGTGTTTAAACATATATTTTGGAATTATCTTGGTGTTTTTAGACATATATTTTGGATAATTATATATATATATTATAAAATATAAAAAAAATATATATAAAATCCCAATCCGAGTACTCCCCGAGTACTCCGAGTACTCGCTACAAGGGGGTCGGCCGACCTAGGANTATATTAATGTTATATATCAAATGAGAATAGGTTAGTAATTTTTTAGTTTTTGTTTCACTCTTGTGCCATGTTCCACTATTTTAGTGGAACAAGAAAAAGCCTTTTTTGTCCCACCTTGTCTTGGTCCTTGTCCCTGTCCCATGTCGCGCCAAACATGGGACATTGAATTTTTGTCCAGTCCCATGTCACACCAAAAGTGGGACAATGGGTTTCATCCATTCCCGTCCCGTCCTCTCCCATGTATCAAGCGCAACCTTACTCACTGAGTACCATGATTACAAACGGAAGTGTTGCCATCTGCCCATGTTTGTAAACATTATCATGATATCATCTTAAGGTCTTATTGTGTCCACATGGAAGTAGTTAGAGCATCTCCAACACCTATTCTATAATGTTCCTAAAATGGTGTATCAAACGTTAAAATCTTAAAAAAAATTACAACATCGAACTCCAACACCTACTCTATGTTAGCGATTCTATCATTAACTATAATTTAGCATAGTTGTTGGAGATGCTTTTAGGTGTGTATCAACTTTTATGGCTGCCTCTTCCATGTAAGAAACACAACAATCTTCCATCTCTCAATTTATCTATGATAGGCGCAACTCATTTTTGCAAGAAACGGACTTTTGTATCCTGCCAAACATGATCCAACTACAGGTCCATCTAAGCAATTAGCGTTCTCATTTTTGCAACGTCCAACTTCCTCTAACGGGCCTTCTTTGGCACCTAAAACTCCGATCCATACAACATTACTTTTTGAGGGCTACCCTATAAAATTTTCCTTTTAGTTGTAAGGGGACCTTTTTGTCACACATCCCCCCTGGCGGCCCTCCACTTTACCCACCCTGCCTTTACTCAATGCGTTATGTCATCTTCCCTCTCCTGAATCATGGAGCCTGGATACTTGAAACTGTCAAAATTTGGTGTTCCTTTGCTCCCTAATGTTGACTTCCACCCCCTCATCAATTCTTTGAATTGCACAATATGTGTTTAGTCTTTCAGAGACTCATTATCTTAGATATTTAGAAACTATAAATTATGTGATGAGGTGAATACGGGCCTGGTTATTTATGGCTATATGAACAAACTAATGAATCAACTATTCCCTTATCTATAGCATGTCTATTAAGTATTATATGTAGTATTATATGTGTGCTACATCTACATTTTCACTTTCATGCAAGCACAACTTGGGAATGTTAAAACAGAAATGTCTGTATTTATCCTATTTCTTTGTAGAAACCCTTATGTTTTCATGGCTGGTCTGTTGTATAGATTAGTTTGTTTTGATTTCCGGTATATATTTATTATATGTGCTACATCTACATTTTCACTTTCATGCAAACACAACTTGGGAAGTTAACAGAGGTGGCTGCGATTATACTGTTTTCTTTCTAGAAGTCAGCAAGTTAAATATTTGCTGCTAAAAGTTTTACTTTAAATGATAAACATTATTTTATCCGGGTAGTGTTTGTGTTGAAACTAATCTATTCTTCATGTTCCCTTATCCTAGAGCCAGAGAGGGATGAGGAAGAGGTCAAGAAATTATGAAGACGAAAGCATTGATAAACCAGGCACAAACAATAGTCACTTGGAGACCTCATCGCGATTTAGAGATCCAGAGCATTTTTTTGAATTGTCTTCTTCTCGTATCAAAATCGAGGAATATGGGATGGGGGCTCTCTTCAGCCAAGATAGTAGTTTTAACTTGCCCACTTATCTTTCCGAAGAGAAGAATGATGAGGAAGGAAATTTCTGCAGCAAAGGCATAACTTTAAAGCTGTCCTCTTCTCTTATGGAAGAAAAGCAAGAAGATGCTAACTTTGTCGAAGGTGATACTTTTGAGTTGTCATCTATTGTCAAAGGCAAGAAAATTGAGGAAGGGGATTTGTCTAGCCGAGATGCTTATGTGTATGATTCTTCTTCTCATGATAAAGGAAATGAAGATGATGGTGTTATTTCTGCAATCAATTTAGATGAACTTCATGAAGCTCCAAATAATGATGAGAGACAAGGTAAGCTTTAGTTTGAACTGAATGGATGACTGACCTCTAAATTTATGAAATACCAGGCAACACTAGATTAACTATGTAGATATCATTACTAAATCACTTTCAGGTTTCTAGTGCCAAGTACAATATTCATTAATATACAATGAATGACCATTTTTGGGTGAACTGATCCCATAGTCATAGGCTCATAGCTGCAGGATATGGTGCCATAGTTTGACTCAATACAACCTTTGGATTAAGTAGACTAATATTACTCAGAAACCATCATATGTGAAACTAAGGTTACGTAGAAGTCCATGAATGAAACTTTGGCTCAGTTTTTGTAATCAGGGCAATCTTTTGAGTTTTCTATTTTTTTTATTGGTTTACTGATGCTGAAGATTTTAGGATGAATGCTTATCATCATGTGATTAATGATAGCTCTATATGGTTACTTAACCACATAGCTTGTAATCTTGGAGTATACCACAGGGGGGCAACACGTGACGTATTAAAATTTATGTGTTTGAGTGAGTCCCACTGATATCTGGGGAACTTTCCTTCAGAAGTAAACCATATTATACTTAAATTCTTGAATGTACATATTACAAGTAATATCTAGAATGAATTGCTATATTTGTAGACCCGGGGCTCTAAGGTTGCTTTTGTGAAACAGCAAGTCGTGAATGTCTTTTACTGCAACGATGCAAATACTTCAATGAGCTAATTTTTTTTTTTTGTGAAATAGCTGTATATATATTCCACTGCAGCCTTTTGGAGCTTACGGCCCAACATGAAAGGATAATGAACTCGTGAATCCTTTGTAAATCTAAAGAACCAAACTATTGCATCATATTTGATCTTGTGTATCCCCTTCAATAGAATTAAATGTGGTACTTTACAAGCTAATTGGTAGGAAAAAAATTGCAGTACAGCCAAAGAAATTAAAATGATGGTACAATCTACTTTGGCCTCTTTAACACATTACTCTCTTAATGCTTCAAATCCTCAACAAGTAGTGTTTTTGTTTGCAGGAGTGACTGCTGGAGGCACTTCAGTACTCGTAAGCTTTAAGTGTAAATATTTAGTTTCAACTATTATATATGTAAATGAAACTTGCTAAGTCTCAATCTAGTTATCTTACAGCAAACTATGCCGCATTCCGAAAGTTTGGCACGGTCTTCAGCTCCAGCCAACCTTAATGGCACTGATACTCTAGGGCCACATTCTGCAGTTCAGGCTATTGTAAATACAATAGAAATTACATCAACTGAGGTAAAGAGGTGTTGTTAAATAATAATGTGCTGCAATTTACTTTCTTTATGTTGCATTCATTTTCTCGTGTTTCTTTGTTGTGCTGTGATACTGGCACACTCAATGTTTCGTAGGAAGGTAGGTCATTGCATCTGGTACTGATTGACATATTTGTCGTTGTCTGAATTATATAGATGTTTGATACATAACAAAGACACATTTTATTCCGCTAACGATCTTCACCCTTCTTAAATGTTTTATGACTTGGTGTTTTTGTATTTTCTGATTTAGAAGAACCAAATAACTATGAAGCAAGGTGATACTTTTAGACACCCTGCTTTCCCTTTGTGTACACCTTGATTCGAACCCTGGGTAGATGGGATATTCCACCCCATCCCCTGGGACCTCAACCAGTACGCCACAACCCTTGTGGTTAACTTTACGGTTACTTGATGAAGCTGTATGTTATTGTAAAAAAGTTCCATGAGCTAAGTTCACTTAATATAAATTCCACCTAAGTCTGTGATTATCTAGCACAAAAGATAACAAACTTGTGCTCAAATATTTTTTAAACATAAGGAACATACACTATTGGATCAACATTTTATTTTGTGTGTGTGTATATATGTATATATATTTCAGTGAAAGGAAAAACAGTACTTTCAATATACATTTTAATTACAAAGTTCAGTAAAGTTGAAAAATATAAAATGGTGGTATGATATGCTTTGGTGTCCTTGCCCAATTATGCTACTTATTTTCAAGTCTCAAATAAGCGGTATTTTGTGTGCAGGACAGATTACTGGAGGCAACTTAGTATCTGTAAGCTTCATTTACAAACTTTATGTTTCAATAATTGTCACCAGGCATGCAACTTTGGCTCAGCCTTAATTTCGTTGTGTTACAGGAAACTGTGACAAGTGCTGAAAGTTCGATTATGTCCTCGTGTCCAGTCAATCTTGGCAGTACAGATGCTGAAGGGATGGATTTTGTAGTTCAAACCATTCTAAGAACAACAGAAATTGCAGCCATTAAGGTAAGCTCTTGCAGTCTTGCTCTAATTATTTTAATTTGCTGTACTGTGGAGATTCTTTAAATTGCACTTATTTTCTAATTGCTCTTAATTGTGGTATGATACACACACATTCAAATGTTTGATTTCTTGTACATTTGAAGTATGAGCATTTCCTTGTGTAGGATTAGACAGAGTCCATCTTTTGTCCATGTCATGTGTTTGTTTTTTCCTTGGAGAAAGTATTTAGGTGCCTCAAGCAGTTCTGTGGTGGACAAGAAGCATATTCATATTTATATGAAGACACTTTTTAGAAGGCAAGGATTCATATCTTGAAGGCTTTATTGAATATTTAATTGGATAAATAAAATTCTATGATTTAACAAAATCTAAATTCACATTAGTAAAGGTTATGGCAGCTATACCTTAATTTATGTTCGAAATTGCAACCTATATGGCCATGAAAAAGGTGAGCAACATATACTCCATCTGAAGATACTTAAACAATAAAAGACTGTCCTTTCATGAATGAATTACTTGGAATAACTCTGCCTGTTTTTCTAGCCAACAAGATTCAAGAGACTATATAAACCTTTACTGAATGAAAGGAGAAGAGACATGCTCCTTTTGTGTATTACTACTTCTCTACCTTGCAGCTACTGGTCACAGGTTCCAATATCTTGTTCTATTGTCGCTCTTTGCCTCTCTTTCTCTATAGCCTATGGCGTGTAGCTCAGTTAGTAATGGGTGGGAGCAGGTTTGCACAATATCAAATGGTCTCGGGTTCGAGCCCGGGCACTCCCATAGCCACAACCGCTGAGTGAGTCAGGAATCCCCCCCACATTATGGTATTGGCAATCGATGTCGGCCGATTGGGGTTGCCGGAATCAACCTTTTGCACAATTCTTACTCTCTGTAATGAATAGGGATTATAAATTTTACCATTTGCATCCAGTAAATAATATTTAAGTATTTGAAAAATCTGTTTTAAATTGTCAAGTTGCAAATAATTAGTTACCAAGATCTGATTATAGGTTATTAAATGGGAAAACAAATCAAAATTATAAATTAGAAGATGGGTAAGAAATGGGCAAAATAAAAGACGGTCCTTTCTTACTATACCCTAGCATCTGACCTCTACAAACGGCTTTCCAGAAATCCAAGGCAACCAAAGAGTCTACTCATGGTATTGAGCAAAGCAAAGGTGTCGGTGTGTATCATTATGGCCTCAGAACGCCGGGGCAACTGTGCATTCTCTCCCACATGCATAAGAAATCTTTTGCTGTTTATTATTCCATGCTAATCATTTGGCTCATTTTACGTCCTCTTCCTCATGCTCGTAACTTTGTTGCAATGTACTTCAGGAAAGCCTCTGAACTCTTTGAACCATGCGTTCAAGTGTTTGGGAAAGAAAGGACTATATGTTTTCATATCGGTACCTTGGCTAGCTTAGTTGCTTAAAACGATGGCTATCCAAGTACATTACTATATCTACATCACTACGTGTAAGAGTTGTGTGCCTTAAATCCTCCATCTCACTTGCTCTTGGTGACTTCAAGTCGCATGAGCAAGTTGCTGACACAGGCGAAAACTAACGTATTTAGTACTGCAACTTGAAAATTCAAAAATCATGTGACTTGAGCTTGCATTGGTTGATCGTGGCTTGTAGGGTTTGCGAGTTGCATAACTTGGATGCTACTATTTTTGGAACCGGGCAATTTGTGGCTTGCGACCTGAAGTTGCATGGCCAGTTAGCATGATTGCCCCTGACTGATTTATTTCCAATACAAGGGCATTTTTGCTTGTTATATTGTGTCAAAATACTCCCAAACCTGCTGTAATCACCATTGTTCTTCATTTCTTCAAGGTTATAATCATCAATTGGTAGGGTGGATCAGTTCTAGGCATCCTAATCCGTGGTTTTTCTCCGCTTTGGTTTTCCATGTAAAACTCCCGGTGTAACTCTCTCTTCCCCGATTGCATTTTGTGGATTGTTAACGTTGGTTTATTGCTTTGTCTTACCATCACTTAACCATTACAATCTTATTTCGCATTGATAAAAAAGTTGGATGATTTGGGGCTATTGACGTTTAGTTTGACTTTGAGATAGGAAAGTCTAATTAGTGTAATGGCTTTCACAACATACATTATTCCTTACTATGAATTATCCTACTTCTTTTTAGATGCAAATGAACTATAAATTGTCTTTCTTCTGGAAATAAGTTATGTATGGTAATGAATATGTTTGTATGTACCCCAACCTCTTGACACAGAGTGGAGGGAAGAGGAAGTAGTTGGGAGATTTTGAATTGCAAATAATATATTATTGACATGCCTGTGCAAATAATAATCACTTGAGAACCTGGTCATGATTTCCTATGCAATTGGACAATCTTTCTGAATTGCCTTCCTACTTTTTGAAAGTTTGAGGACTATGGGAAGGGGGCTTCCCTCAGCAATGACAAGAAATTTAACCTGTCTGAAGTGAATAAACAGGAGGAAGGAGAATTCTCCGGCCAATATGAGACTTTCAAGTTGACATCTTCTCTTTTGGAAGAAAAGGAAGATGTGAACGGGGCTTGTTCCACCAAAAATGATAGGTTTGAACGGCTTTTGTCTCCTGTGGAAGATAAGGAAGATGATGAAGGGGATTCTGCTACAAGAAATGCTCATCTGGATGGTTCTTCTCTTGGTAAAGGAAATGAAGATGATGACATGCTTTTTTGTAGCGGTCTAGCTCAACACAAGTAATCTCTTATAATGAGTTACAAGGTATGGTTTAGTTCGGAATCAAAGTTAATACATTTATTAATTTCATTTTGTGATATGAGAAAAGGAGATGCATGCAAAAGTTCATGGGCAACACTGTGCAACTCGACTGGAGGCATTTTTAGTATCTAGTTGTGGTAACATAATTGTGGCATTTATGGTGACATACATATGGAAAATCGGGAAAATCATGTCTATATAGTTCACATGTGGATCTCCTACGGAATTCACTTAAAAGGCATAATTTTCCATAATAGGAGTAGAACTAATTATTAAGTGCAATATTTGTATAAACTCTTTATAGCCATTTCATAATTTCTCATTAAAGAAGATATTCTCTGAGAAAACAACATAAAAATGTAAGAGTTTATAAGCTCCAATTGGTTATTCTGATCTTATATCTAACTGGCTCTCACACGTTCCTTCAAAGGATCTTGTATCTGCACTAGATCCAAATATCAACCCCATGTCTTCCCACCTCAATGAAGTTTTTCTCTTGTCTCTTCATGGAGTCTCTTGTAACTAAAGACGTAGTTTCCAATGGGCGCTACCGATTCCTTTATGTCATACCCATTGTTGGAAGGCCTAACATTTGCCCATGACGTGTCAAGGGGGTGCTTTGGATGGACCTCATGGGCTAGTTGGGCCAAAGGTGCTAAATACCTTGGTATTAAAAGAAGAAGTAAGTTGTCAGGTTTATACATGTTGCATCAATCTACTAAGAGGTTTCTATCATCTTAAACTCATTGGTTTGCTGAGTTTGTGCTCTTGTCGATTTCATTCTGTCTTTTCTGTGATCTAATTTTGAGAACTTTCTGCTGTTAATCCAGGTGTGGAATCAACTGGCAGAGCAAGGTGATCTCTGCTTCAGAAGATTTCTTTTGTTAAGAACGTTTCCCTTAACCAGCAAGGTGTGATATGGCTAGCAATAATCCCTTATTGCACTTTTGCTCTGCCCCTTTCATTTTCTTTGTTTACAGACATGGATTTTATGGCTTTCTTTTTAGATTTATCTTTTCTGGTTGTCATATGATCATCTTATGTACTCTCCTTTTCTTCTTTCCCAATGGGGGTGGGTAACGTGGATGGAAAACATGATATTGTGACAGTTTGTTTATGGAAGAGATAGTGTTGTTAACTTGTGACTATGCTACAAATTTGCAAACAACTTTTAACTGCCAGGGTGATAATTACCAAGCTAAGTAAAGTAACATGGTTTTGACCTTATGAATTTGAGTCTCTTGCCCAAATGTCAAATATGTACAGTGTACATGATACAATACGTCTTGACACCCATATATTTGTTTTAATGTATGTGAGAAGACAAGACATTTATGTAATAGATCATGTGTTTTAGTTCCCTTTGAGGTTGCTAGTATTTAAGATGCCAAATGTCAAATGTCAATATAGTATTTGTGTTTAACTCATTCAGTACGTTAGAGATAAGATCATTGTACTGATATCTCCATATGTGGAGGGAAAAACAAACAAATCAACTAGTGACACATCTGATTAGGTTTTGCGCGAATGAGCAATTGCAGCTAGAAAAATACCAATTACGCTAAATGATAAAATTGTGTTAGGGGTTGGTCAAAGTGTTGTTAGTTATGGATAATTATCGTATTTATCATGATGTTACTAAGGCTTGTCCTAGACGGAGAGAAGCTATGTTTGAGGAAGTCTCTACTCTTCAGGATAATGAGAGTTAGGACTTAGGATCATGTTGGTTTTCCATTCGGAGAGGACTTCTAGATTTTCAAGAGGGTGTATGGTCTAGAACTCGATCTTAATGGATCTCTTGCACAATTGGAAGTGTAAGGGAAGCTGCTGGTTCCTTGCAGGACTATGCGGAAATATTTTGGCCAGCGGCTAGAACAAGTGCAGATGCTCAATCAGTTGTTCATTGCTGGCCCTTACTTCACTATCAACAATGTACTTTTTAATGATGCTTTCTATGAGGATGTATATATGGATGGCCCCAGGCCCTTAAATTTTTGTTGGTTGAAGAGGTCTCTATACGGTCTTAACCGGCCGATCGCATCTCGTCTCTCGGTATTCCCAGATTTAGAGAAACCTTGATGACACTAAGTTCATATGACTACTTGTGAGAATATTTAGAACCTTGTTAGATTACTTACCAAAAGTGCCCTTGAGGAGAGAAGGGAGGTTCCATCATATATTGAGGTGAAAGGGTCCAAGTCTGACCGATGTGGGACTCTAACATGCCGCCTCCAATTAAGGCCAGACGGGTACCAATTGGCCCTAAGTTTCCGTTCCCTAGAATGGTACTTATACCATGTGAGAATATGTGGAACCTCATTAGATTACTTTCCAAAACAGCCCTTGAGTAGAGAAGGGAAGTTCCATCATATATTGAGGACAAAGGGTCCAAGTCTAGTCGTTGTGGAACTCTAACACTGCTTGGTTCGCTTGATCTTCCATATTGATGATATCATTATCATTTGGAGTTCTGGACAACATAGAAATTACAGCTCTGAAAAATCTTCATAAGGAAATTCACACAAAGAAGTTGAGGAATCTCAAATACTTGGGTCGCATTATGACATATTTAATGTGAAAGAAGTACATCATTAACATCATGCTTGAGGTTGTCATGGTTGATATAGGGTGGTGTTGAGTCTATAAATGGCCGTAGATTTATGCTTCATGTAGATGATTTGATGATATATGAGACAATTCAAGACATTTAAGCATCTTATGGCTTCTAAGCATAATAATGAGTTTCAAATCGTGTAATAAACCAACTCATGTCATTGCGAAGGTATGTAGATGCTAAGGTATCTCAATTGTGCTTTAAGGTAGAGGTAGTTTGTCTACATAATAGTCTCACGCTTGAGTTACATATTATTCCACATGAGTCATGAAGCATAAGGTTCATGACTAGGTATGTTTTAGGGTAACCTTACATCCTGAAAAAACAGGAAATTTTAGCTTCTCTTTTTTTTTTTTCCAATATCTAGTTATGTAGCATACAACTTATGAGCTGGCATGGATATACTTTTTGGTGCTAGAGCTTGAGGGATCCTATGTTTGACTCAATGAACCTGTACTCTAATAATGAGGCATTCACATTTCCCCAAACAAATATCTTACAAGTGTACTAAGCATGTTAAGGTGGTTGTTTTTGGCAAGAATGTAAGAATTTCTTCTCATGAACCTCCTCCTAAGGACGTATGGATGACTTCTAGTGCTTAGGTAGCCGATATTTTGGCAGCCTTTTCGAAGATCACACATTCATCATATAAAAAACTGTGCATGTTTGACATATATCCTATCCTCCAATTCTACAAGGGTAATTTGAGAATCTTCTAACAGAAACATAACATAAACACAGTCGGTTCTAATTTGTGTTAATAAATACACACTAAGATTGTGAGTGGAGAATCTTTTTTCGGTACCTTTTGTGGATCATAAAATATATATCTTTAATGGAAAACTTGACATCATATGATATAGCATCATAGTTAACTTTATGGTACGTAATTCTATATCCGTCACATTTGCTGCCGTTTATAGTAAGTTGCGTGAGCAGCTAATATACCATCTAGAATCCAAATACAAGTTACATAAGCTTATATCATTTTCTTGTTACTTCATTTACATTCACAGGGAACTTCCAAGATCAGGCACTTAACACTTTATGTGTCATCCAAATATTCATTGACCAACACATTAAGCCTTCTAGTGATTAGGTAACTGATATTCTGACAAAGCCTCATTGAAGATCACACATTGATTCTATTTTAGCAAATCGGGTATGTTTGACGTATCACTGTTCTCCAATTACATGAGGAATGTTTGAGATATAGGTAAATATGGTTTAGGTTAACTTTTATCCTCTTGGGTTGCTTAGGGTTCCATGTTTTAGCCATTGGGCCACGGACTCTATTTATTCCACCTAGAATAACATACAAGACTGTTTATGTTTTACAAGTTACCATAGGATTTTGTAGCTCCAACAAGGACGCAGATAGTAAACTAATGAGGATCTGTTAGAATTATAGCTGAATTTCTGTTTTCCATTACGCACTTGTATCATGACTTATTTATTAATATCATATTTCATTCATAATGCAGGTAGGAAAGACACTTCATGTAACCAAAGCTGAGTTGATTAATCGTATCCTTCAAGTCCTACGGATTGGCCTGAAAGGAAATTTTTGGAAGTACCGCGCGTAGAATAATGTAAAACATCATCATCAGATGGTGTTTTATCCTAAACTAATTAGGGTTGGTAAAAAAGAAATCATAAAGAGGATGACGCTGATAACATCCTTCTATCCAATACTATTTAAGTAACTCATTTCACATATTACACTCACTCGAATTTATCTTCACCTAGTTTCCTATCAATCTTGCCCAACTTGAGTCACTTATTAAGACATCCTCTTGGTGCTAGTCTCCTCTTCTAACAGAAACCAATAAATACGATCAGTTATAATTTGTGGTATTAAATGCACACAGATTTTGAGTGGAGAATCTTCTTGTAGGCACCTTTTGTGGGCATTAATATATTTATTTTTTATGGAAAACTCGACATCATATAGCATCACAATTTACTTATATGATACGTAATTCTATAATTGTCAAATTCCTGTCAGATATAATAAGTTGCTTTATATATGTGTGTGTGTAAGTGTAGTCGGGGTACCAACTAGAAGTCAAATGCGAGTTACGCAATTCTATATGCAATATTCTTTCTCTTGACGTACACTTACAGGGAACTTGAAAGATCAGACACTTTATGCGTCATCCAAATTGTTCAGTGACCAGCAGGTACATTCCTTTGTTAAGTTGATTTAGCAGAAAGAATCCCTTACTTCCTACATGCTCCTATAATTAGTTTGTCAATTCAATTTATTGTAAACCATGATAGACATTAATCTTGGAGGTGCTACATTGGAATAAAGTATCCAGTGTTTGTCCAATGAAAACATGCCAAAAACCACCCTGCTATGTTGTATCTGAGCGTTTTAATATTGTATAATACATAACTAACGTTCGATGGATTCTCTTCTATGGATCATTTTGTGATGGAACTGGACCACCTTGTGCAATTATTTAATAATACTTCAGATGATAATTTCCTATATGCTCGCTATATGTTGACAAATCCCATGGTAGTAAATAATATCAAAAGTTGAAGACGGTTTACTTCTTAATAAATAATATCTGATACTTAGGAATTTATTTGGCAATCAACTGCTCACCTCACTTATGTAATATGATTCATTTAGGCATACAGAACATAAAAAGAAACGTGACATATTTCAGGAGACTTATTTAGAAATTGACCAAGGACATTCATCGGGGAGCATACCATCCATCTTAAAAGCAATGTGTTACAAGCCCATATGTTATAGGTTGTGAGTTCGATTCCAGGCTGTCGCATATGGGAGTTTAGCTTCAACATTATACAACCTCTCTTATGCTTCAAAGGCCTTCATAGACCGTGCCATTTAAAATGATTATTTACAAATGCTGTGGGGGTTATTTCTTCCTTAGTATGAGCTTTTTGGAATGACAATTTGTTCCAATTGTTCAGGATTCCTTCTCTGCGTAAAACTTGCACATGCATGAACAAATACATGTACCTTTTTTGTGAAAAAAGTTATCTGTTCTGAACTTCAAATATCAGTTGTTTGCCTAGTTGGTGAGATAAAGTAATCCAAGATACTGAGGTTTTCTCTCAACAGGATACTTACAAGTTTGATTGTCACTCAAATTTAATTGAGAATTTGTCTTCTTTGATCTTTTGTTATGAAAAACATGGTGATCCTGGCACACTTGCCTAAAGAGTTAAGAGAAATAATTCACAAAGGTCATACACTGAAGGCGAATGACCAAATAGATTGATCTAAATATGAGAAATCTAGATTTGGCTGAATTTTGACCATCCATAGGTTATAACAAAAAATAGAAGGGAGTTTTGACTACTTTACTACAGCTGTGCTGTCATCTGCCAACTAATGCATCCTAACAGATGAGATACTCGGTTACTCCACAATTACAAGTTGCTGACACACTGGCTGCCCCACTGTGAAGGATCTTAATTAAAAATTTCCTTGAGGATTTAGTGACTTTGATAAAGGTGGCATTGGTATGTATATAAGATGCTATTAGACGTAGAAATTGACTTTTGGGTGCATATAACTTACTGCCACTTTCTAATTTATTTTATCTTCAACTCAGGAGAGTTCTATTAACTAATTAGTGTCATCATTGGTCCCTAGAAAGTTGTGTGATATCTCAGGTATTTCTTTTACAAATAATTTTAGATTTGTAGAAAAGCTCAAATAAAGTTACTTCTTTATTGAGACTCGTTTCCGAGACTCCACCGTTACTAAGAATCTGATGTGGACAGAGAATGGTAAGGTTCCAGTCTTCAAGTCCTGGTCATTTTTCATTTTGCATGTTCCCTTCACTCCGTCCTGTTTATTTTTCATTTTAGATTTATTATCAGCTTGGGAGCATATAGTTCAATGAGGGCAGGATTGCAGGTGGCAGATCTTAAGGAATTGTTGATGACTTTAATTATAAGCTGAATTTAGCAACCTCACATGGGTTGTGAGCAGTTCAGCTAATTATGTTTGTTGCTCAATTTACTATGCGTTCACTCACTCCATCTGTGTATACATACACCTCACAGGTTTACTCATCCCTCAACTCGCACATAGGCTAGACTCCTTGGTTCGTGTTTCAAGACAGGATGGATAGGCTGATTGTAGTCTGCTGCCAGGTTGGTATAACACAAAATTAAATAATGAAGTATTTTTTCAACCATCACAATTGGTTTTTCGCTGTAAACTAACCTGTCTTCTTGCAAAAAATGCATAAAGACACTATGGTTTGTGAGAATGGGAAATGTTTGGACATAATGTATAGGTGCAAATGCAAAAGAAACCATGATACTTGGTCGTTGGTACCTTTGTCCACCGCTCATTATTGAATGCTTTTTATGTTTTAATGGTTTGTTTGAAAAGAAAATCCAAACACAACAGTTCAAAAGTCACCAACTCCAAAATTAAATAGGTTCTATAAATGAATTCTTTTAACCCATTAGAGGCTTAAGGCAAGGAGATTCTTTTTTAATATTATTTGTATGGAAGAATTTAAATTAGCAACTCCAAAGTTTAAAGCAAATTGAACCACATCATCAAAGGTATTATTCAGTAGCATAATGCATCTTAGTTTACACTGCACACATGCTTCTCAGAACAGAAATACACAGGAACTTCAATTGGAATCCAGTCACAAACTTATTTGAGTGCAGTTGCTGGTTCATGAGATTTGCAGCAATAAGTTCATTTCAGTTTTCACTCCTGTGAGGTTTGTTGGAGACGGAAGATGCCTGAAACAGAAAGTTCACCCAAAAATCTTCAGATATTTAGCTTTAGACAGATTAAAATTCATGGCTTAACCACCTTTAATGTGAAGTTTATTTACCGTGTCAGCAGGTGATGGAGTCCACTCGTTGGTAGCTGGATTCCCCTTGCAGGAAGCATGATGGGAACTTTCAGATTCAGGGCCTAAGTTGAAAACAGACCCATTTGTATTATCTGCATTGATGAACCCTGTTCCTGTCTGGAAGATCAAGAAGCATAATTTGGTAAACTTAAGTTCCTTCTTTCTCGTGTCTTTGTTGGGTGATTTATGATTTAGACCATAATACTTGAGATTGCAAGTAAACCATCTACCGTGTGAAAGGGAAAAAAAAGAACTCAACACAGTACAAGAACACTTGATTCATACAGAACTCCAAGTATGATGGTCCTTTTGGCATTTTCTCAAGATTGATGGTTATATTGCAATACAAAACCAAGTACCACGTTGGAAAGAAAAGTAAACCACCCATTCTTGTTTACAAAAAGGGTGATACCGTGTGATGTTGCTTGTCGACATCATTAAGATCCTTGTAATATTCCGTCTCAGTAAACTCATCACTCGCTTCATTACCTGAATAAACCAGTTTCTGTAAGAAAAAAGAGATTCATTGTTAGAAGGCAATTTGAAGTTGTTCCATGATCTTCTTGTTTCTCTGTTTCTCTACATTTTCTTTTGCAGAAGGTTGTCTGCAGATGTTTGTGAATTACTAACCAACACCTGCAGAGTGCTACCCATATTCAAAACTGGAAGACCTTGTCTGCCTTGAAGCATTTTGCAGGTTTGAAATTGAAATTAAGGTACATTTGTCCAAGTATCAAAGTAGATCTTGCACTAATTTCAATTACAAGCAGTAGGGATAAGCATCTAGGATAGGGTTACTTATTTGTGACCATGAGGTCTCAGATCTGACCCATGAAAAACAGTTATTTCTTACCAAAGAGTAATTGGCCCGACGGTACACAGGTTACCGGTGGAGCCCAGCCTCCCTAGAGGTCAAAGGTTCACGCCTCGCCAAAGGTGAGAAGTGTGCGCGAGTGTTTTCCATGTATAAATATTATATACTTAAAAATACAGTTCTTCCTTGCGACATGCAAGGGAAAGACTATGGACGTAGAGTTTTGTCCCTAACCTTCACAAAAAGCCGAGGAGCCTTGATACGCACCGAGGTTGCCTTTAATCAAAGAATGGGATTGGGACTTCCAAAATATATGTACCCTCTCCATCCCATTACGTTCCAAC